>JAUZST010063043.1:0-22905 GCA_034779995.1 Parotocinclus haroldoi | reverse complement strand
TATGGGGTGTTATAAATGGGTATGGGGTGTTATAAATGGATATGGGGTGTTATAAATGAATATGGGGTGTTATAAATAGATATATAGTAATACCAATGGATATGGGGTGTTATAAATGGATATGGGGTGTTATAAATGGATATGTGGTGTTATAAATGAATATGGGGTGTTATAAATGAATATGGGGTGTTATAAATGAATATGGGGTGTTATAAATGGATATGGGGTGTTATAAATGGATATGGGGTGTTATAATTGGAAACAGGGTATTACAAATGGATTATTGGCAATACCAAATTGAAAAAATCACAAATCGTACCAATACAGGGGCTGTCAGTGAATATATGATGCTAAAATAGATATAAATTGTTAAGAATAGATCTTTGGTAATACCAATGGACATATTGTTATGCTTCCATATTTAGGGGAAAAAAGGACCATGACAGGAATCCGGCCCTAAATGAGACCACTTGGTACCGAATGACTTTAAGCTGCAGCAATAGCAGGGCCTACAATAAAACATTATCACTGCTACAGGTTTTTACATAAACTCTGCTCATTTACTGGTTCCTGCCTGAGGTTTGATGATGGGATACCTGTTAGATGCGATCGCCGGAGGTCCAGGCTTGGAGAGGCCAATCTTTTTTTTTTTTTTTTTTAAACCGCTTCAGCACCGAGCGTGGGGCATGACGGCGATTTTCGGAGCCTGGAGAAGAAGAAGCTGGAAAATCTCCGCTCAGTGCATTTCTGCAAGCGAACTCTGGCGTTCTTGATCCCCCTGTGTGGTTTGGTTCTTTAGTAAATGATCTCGGAACAGAAGGTGAAGAGCACGCAAGTCCAGATCGGATCAGATGGCGTCCAAAATAAAATAAAAAAAGTCATGCGCACCGGCCCGGTATTGATGGCTGGAACTGTGCGCTGTGCCTCCTTTTGCCTTTTTCTCTCGCGATTACGAGAACAAACGGATCATTTCAAGTGTTCATTCATTCTGTCTCCAATGGGCGTAGAGTTCAAACAAACGATCGGTCATATGCCCAGATGTTCCAGTGCGTCGGAACCCCAGCAGACACCAGCTGGATTTCAAATGGACTGGGATACAAAAATAACATTTAGATATCAAAAATAGAGCGGTGCTTATCATCTGTAAAACGGTGCAACATCATGCGAGCTCCAACCACACCCATTTCATTCAGACCGTACCATCGCAAACCCCCAACCCCCCACCCCCCCTTAACTCCTTCGCACCCTGGGTTTCCGCCCACTGGCCATTTTGTCCAGGTTGGTAAATCCTGTGCTGTTATAGGAGCATCCATCATCTCTGCCATTAATACTCCATGAATACAATGGATGAGCTGCGGCCAAAAGTATGCAGACACTCTTACACTCAGACCCTCTTATAACTTACCTTTGCGACTCCCAAATGCGTAAGTAAATATGTATGCGGTGTTATGGTTTAAACCTGCTTGGAGTTTTAACCAGCTCGAGTCCTTGGAGAGGGTATAAGCGTCCCTTTAGCATGGCCCCTGACCCAAAAAGGCTTGGGCTGACACTTTAGATTGAGCCAATTACGAATGCTGTAAATGGGTTTCCAGAACAGCGCGGGGTTTGCTGATGTTCTGCCTTTACGAGACTGCGAGGCTTCGGCGGTTGACCTTCTGAACTAATGGTCAGAAGGGTCAGGGTTCAGGGTGTAACCCTTGGCAAGCTGTCACTGTTGGACCCACGAGCAATCAATCCTCGATCGCCTGGGTTGTTCTTCTCTAAAAATGCTGCACGTCCCTGGAACGTCAACCCGGTATGAATAACTTCAGATAAGCCTGAATGATCTCTTCTGTGTGAGCTCCACTAAACCATGTGCTCCCTCTCAGGAGCTCCTTCACCCAAAGGACATTTCACTCCTAATTACCCCGATTTAATTACACACTCTGGTGTAGTTAAATAAGAATAATAACAACTTTAAAATAATAATAATAATAATAATAATAATAATAATAATAATTACTGCTCTGATCAGAACTTACAGTAAACATATCATGCCAGAACAAACCGAGTACTAATATTTATGACGACCGTACACTCCCCCATAGTCAATTGCAATGGAACAGTCCGGCTGCCCTGCTCATCTTAAGGGACGGGGCATCGACGAGAATGGGTTGCCTAGCAACAGCACTGGATCCCTGCAATTCAAGGGTTGAAGGGAAACAGATTCACTTGTAATGGCCATGATCTTAAATAATCATCATTTTGAAGCAATGCGTGGTTTAACGTTGGGTTATGCGTAAAATACGTTCTGAATAAAATTGTGAAAAAGTGAAACTGGCAAGCTTGACACGAACACATTCTCCTCCCCGTTGTCTTCTTTTCATTCCCATATGCAAAAAAAAACGACAGTACAATCAAACTACAACGATACAATTTCGATTTATTTAGAATAACACGCCCAGCACAGGCCCGGTTACTGCACCTGAGGGAGGGGAGACGTGCGGTGATGGAGACCAGCACAGGAAACTTATTATTTTTTTTTCCGTTTCACGAAACCGCTTGCTAACCGTGTGGCGCGTCGAGAAACTTCATTTCCCACAATCCCTGTCGGTGCTGCGTTGCTTTGCGGAGCGCGACGGGCCGAGGATCCTCCCGGTTTGTTTACATGCGTTTGTGTAGGGAAAAAAAGGTCTCGGTACTAAAACAGGTTGGGTCGGGTTTTATGAGAAACAAACGCCGTACGGTGGGAATGAAGCGTTTAGGGTCGCGCCGAGTTTAAACCGGGTTTTGTTTTTAATTTTCATTTTAATACGCGGATTGTGGAGGGTTTAGCTAGCTACAGGGGGGGTACAAACATGGCTCTGGACGGGATGAGCGTCTCGTTCCTGCAGTATGAGCTCGCCTCCACGATAGAGCACGCGGTCCGGAGTGCCGTGGACACGGTGCTGAAGGAAACGGCGCGGATCGTGGGTGCGAGGCTGACCGAGGCGCGGGACGCCGCCGCCGAGTCCCGCAGAGAGAACCGCAGCCTGCGGGACAGACTGGAGGTGACCGAGAGCGAGCTGAAGGCGGTGCGCTTCTACATGTCCGCCGCCGAGAAAAACATCAAGCAGTGCCTGCTGCTGAACCGAAACTGGTCCTCGGACGAGTCGCCGTTACAGCCTGCATCCGAGCCAGCCTCTGACCAGCGCGAGTCGCAGCCTAAATCGATCAGAAGCTCGGGCAGAAACGCCAAAGCCTTACCCAGTGTGGGTCTGTGTCTACCCACGGTACAGCCCGACTGGCCCCGGGCCCTGGTCAACCGCAGGAGACTGCGCTCGTCCAGCCAGACCTGCAGAGCTCCCGGGGAACCGGATCCGATGGTCGCGAGAAGCCAGGAAACGGCAGAGGATCCGTTTTACATCACGGACGAGTCGCTGATCGATAAAGGTCAGTAATCATTGAGTATATGTGCGATTCACAAAGGAGTCGGTTCTTCTGAATCACTAAATCACCTGAACTGGGGGGCAGTAGCTAAGGCTCTGGACCGTCGACCAGAAGGTTATGGTTCGATGTCCCATGTGCACTTGCATCCACAGACGGACAGGGGGCGCCGTGGGACCACCACTGACCGGGTGGCATTGCTGTGCTCCTTTGTGATGGGTAAGAACTGGAAGCCGAATCGATGGGGACAGTATTTAAAGCTAATGTCTGTGGTCAGTGCTGAGGGATTTGTCCCTGTGCCTCAGTATGACCTTTGGGTACTTGTACTGGTACTTGGGCTATAGAGTTATGGACGAACCGCCAAACGCGGCGTCCCGTGTCGTGAGGTGAATTTGGGTCACGGTTTCGTAATTGCGGTGAGACGATAATCCGTCTGTCTTCCTCTTCCTCCTGTTCCACAGACTACAAGTCCTCTGGGAGCACCGTGCAGGATTTTGGGAGAGGGCACCAGGAGGATCACGAGGAGGCGGGGTCGTCCGTGAAGGGCTCCGACGACCCGTGCAGCATGGGCAGGTTCGAGTTTGAAATGGGCAACCCGGCGGGCAACATAAACGAGCTGAGTCTCATCCAGGTGATGGACCCCGTCGAGGAGCTCAAGCAGAGCGGCGTGAAGGTTGAAGACGAAGCCGAAGTGCAGCCCATAGACCCCCCCGGGCCGCCTACCTTGCCGTCGTCGTCGCTGGCCGCCTCTTCGAGCGCCCCGGCCCAGAACGTCTCCCCCCTGGCGCCCTCTGGGGACGTCGCGGAGCCGCCGCCGCCGGGCCTGATGCCGCCGGTAGAGGCGACCGACAAGGTCCACCGCTGCAACGTGTGCGGGCGCGGCTTCCGTCGCTTCTACTGCCTCAAGACGCACCAGCGCATCCACACCGGGGAGCGCCCGTACCCCTGCCGCTACTGCGAGAAGCGCTTCCGGCACCTGGACAGCCTGCACAAGCACCAGCGCATCCACACGGGCGAGCGGCCCTACCGCTGCGCGCAGTGCGGCTGCTGTTTCCGCGAGCTCGGCCAGCTCAAGAAACACCGCCTCAAGCACTCGCCCAACGCCAACGCCGCCGCCAACGCCGCCGCCAACGCTCCTGCCGGCCATCCCGGCCTCTCCCTCCTCCCCAACACGGGGTCCTACAGCTGGCATCTCAGCTCGCAGTCACTGGACCTGGTCTAGGGACCGGAGCCCAGCCCCCATGCTACTCGGGAGCCCGTTCCGTCTTGGTCTACCTTCATGACGAGCCAACAAATGCCACCTCAGGGGGTGCGAGTGACGGGGTTCTGGACCGCCGGATTAGTTAAAGGTGCAGTCAGTGGTTTTGAGGCAGGTCTAAACTCACAGCCACAGGGAGCTCCCGTTACGGGCACGACTCGGGCAAGAGGCGACGTCAGAGGTTAGAATCGGGTCTCTGCTTCTGACCGAACCAAGTGATGCATCACACAATAGTGAGGGAATATTTCAATTTTGTGAGTAAGAAAAAAAAACAAAAAAAACAACACTGACTGGTTTAAAACCCGCCGATCCTGCTAGGCTCGAATGCGATTTTTTTTTTTTAATGCAAGAGGCATTTTTTTCGTATTTTTACTTTGCTTTTAAGCTTCTTTTTACATTTTCCTGTTTTCCTTTTTTTTATTTTTAATTTCTTTCTTTCGATAGGCACCTTCTGATTTTGTCCTTTAAGCCAGAGCCGCGTTGATACGTCTTGGATTTAAATAGCACATTTCAAAGTGGGGGCGGTCCCGCTGCCTCACAGCGAGATTCCCAGGGCGGGGCGGCCTGGGCCCTTTCTGTGTGGAGTCCGCACGTCCTCCCCGTGTCTGCGTGGGTTTACTCTGGGTACTCCGGTTTCCTCCTACAGTCCAAAGATGTGTGTTAGGTTAATTGGTGTCTCCAAAGTGTCCCTCGTTGTGTGTGCGCCCTACGATGGATTGGCGCCCCGTGCCTAGGGCTGCCGGCTCGCGGATTAAGAGGAAGATAACGTATGAATGAATATAAAGCGGCTCAGACTTAAACAGAAAAGAGGATGGAGGAGGGGGAGGGGCTTTAGAGGTTTGAAGCACCTGGCAGAAATCGCTGACTGTACCTTTAAAGACTGCGTACGTGACTGGATCTATTGTTAGGAAATACTACAGGGTCAGAAGACTGAAACCGTTTGGGAGAGTGGCTACACTACATTCCTACACGTTACTGCATGCATGTTACTCGCGCACGGTTCTCTCTTTTGAATTGTCTTGTTGTTGTTGTGGTTTCGGCACGCGTCTTCAAGTTTGTATGAAAGGGTTGATAAACAGAGCTGTAAATATCAAATATCTGATCGTACCCTCACTGGGTTTTGTACTCGACCTGCTTGATGCGGGGAACGTAAAAAAGAAACGTTCCAAATAAAGCCTCCGACTCTCGTTTTTGACCGCAGGGCGAAGCTGCTGGGGCGCATTTGGAGAAGTGAAAGTGTGCTCGTACACCCGTGCGGGGTCTCGTACACCCGTGCGTTTGCCCGTCGTGTTTTCGTACGGCGCGGTCACAGCGCCACGCCCGACGGAGCGTTCACACTCCGGCGAGACGGACGTGCGACTTACACGTGAGGGGGAGAAATAGAAACGGACGTCATTCCTGCTTACAGTGTGAACGCAGCCCAGGAAAGGGGCGGGGCATGGAAGAAGGATGGAACTTTACTTTGTTAATGGGGGCACGTCACCGTTTGAATCGATTTGTGATTATAGGTGAACGTCCGATCATTAAAAAAAAAAAATATATATATATATATATTTTAAAATCATTTCGATTCAAATCAGTGCTGGATAAAAAGCAGCTCCTAATAATAATAATAAGAAGAAGATTAATTCTAGTATAATTAGCGTGGATGACGCCCTGTGATCAGTGATAGAACTGTTATATCGTTATTATATTTATTATTAGTTATAGAAATCAATTCTGTGTTTAGATAGTCGTGTTCGTTTTTATTAGTTACGCTTTATGGCACCGATGAGCTTGGACTGGATACGTAAATATATTACTGATCATGTAATCATTAAAAAAAATCTATTAAAAAAAAAAAAGTTCATACAAATACTGATAATGTGAAAAGAAAATAAATGATTTTATTATTTCTTATTTATTTTCAGATCGTTTTTTAATTACGATTATATATTCAAATGATCATTTTTAGTAGTGTTATTATAATTAGAGTAAGAAAAGCGGAACAGGGACGTAATACTAATATTATAGAGTAATATAATTAAATCAGTGTAACTTTAGTAGTCACTTTTGATTATTTAACTGTAATACGTTGAAATATTAATGTAATGGCTAATGAAAAAATCATTTTTTATGATATTTATAAAGATATTAGAATATTACAAAATATAACAAAAAATTCATCTTATTTAATATAAAATTACTTCTTTTTAATTATTTCTATATTTATTACATAAACGGAGGGATGAGAAAACTATTTAAATAAAACATGTTATTTAATAGTAATAATAGTAAACATAAACATTAATATTAAAAAATAATTGTTATTAACTCTTAGTATTAATTAATTTTGCATATTTATCAAGCGAATGATAGTAATAACATCGATAGATTATTCTTTTTCTCATTTATAGATTTATTTTAATACTTGTTATTATTTCTTATTATTTGCGTTATTTGTGTCTGGTGTGGATGACAATGCATTCTAGTAATAATCATATTTATTATTTAATACCAGTACGCTAATACTCATTGCTACTATTTAAATTACTAAATAAGGAATAAAATGGCACAGACTTCAAATTAAAACGCAGGAGTATTGCTTACGTTTTAGCCTCCCATTTATATAACCATAAACATGTGCTTATTCGTGTACGAACGTTAATTAAAATCTAATTAATACGTTTAGCGACTGATAAGTACTTTTTCAAAAATCGGCCCATACCGAAGTCAGGCTAAATGCTAACAACAAAATTCTACTCTCCAACCCTTTTGAGTCACGTGCCTGGTCATGTGCCCGAGCCAGCTCACCGTTAACGGATGCTAACATACTAAGTAGTGTTGTAGTATTCTGTACCGCGTTACTAACGTACTAAGCGGTATACTCAATTTTGTTACTCTTTACTGCTCCCAAGACTAATGAAATCGGATCTAATTTGTTTAGCCTCTAACCGGCGCGTCTCAAACCACGCCCTGCTTTCTACCAAGCGCACTGCTTAGGGAGGCCTGTTACGAAGTGCGCGGTAGGTTAGTGCGCACTTTGTAGGGCGTAGGGAGTAGTGAGCGTGGTGCTGTTTCGAACGAGGTCAGCGTTGTGACGTTTGACAGGTAGGAGGTAGCGCTTTTGGGACGTTATTTACAGGCGGTTGCAGCACGGGACGTACAAACGGGATGCTGTTTAGGAAAGGACGCTGTTATCTGATCTAAATTCATTCGATTGATTTCGGACAAGTTTAAGGTGAGTCTGCCGAGCCGCTGTTTATTATGATTTTCTGTTCGTTGCTTTACAAAAACCCCAAACAAAACAAAACTAAAAAACAAATCCGTAGGAGGGTGAAAAAGAGGAGGAGAAAGTTCGAGCGCTTGCAGAAAACGTGAACTGTTTTAAATGCGTTATCTTTCAGGTGAAATTAATGCGCGCGCTGGTTTGAGCAAACAGTCTGGTGTGATGCTTTGGCTCCTCGAGCCGTGTTTGTTTAGGCAAGCGGAAGTTGCGGACGTAACTTTGGTAGCTTGTTTTGAAAACACTCGCGGTAGATCTCTGAGGATTGTGTATTAGAGTGTTTGTCCACACACACACACACACACACACACACACACACACACACACGCCATGGATTATTGCATCATTGCTTGTGACTCTTGGTCATCCCATGGATTTCCATTCGTCCATTAGAGGGAAATCAGGCCAACAGTAAGTTACTACGGTCCATTTGTTTACTTTCGCATCAGCGTTGTTGTATTTTAAAATGTTCATAACGTGGTCCCCACTTTGGCGCCCGACCCTGATCGAGAGAAGCCGTCTGAAAAGGGTGACTAACTAATCGTTCCTTTTGGTTGAGCAAGTCATTTATGGGCTGTAATTGATCTAAAGTTTATCCACCACCATGCTTAACAGTGGGCGGACCTGGGTTGAGGGTCGCCAACTGTGCTTTGGCTTCTTGCTGAGACTGTATGACTTCTTCTCGTAGCTCGGGGTCTTGTTGCCCTCAGGGTTTTGTTGCTTTACCCCGATACTAACTGTTTCTGAGTGTGTGTGTGTGTGTGTGTGTGTGTGTGTGTGTGTGTGTGTGTGTCAGGGGTGCTTTTAGTTTTAATTCGGATTTGGGTCGTCCCGTTCCTGGAGGTTGTGCCGCAGGGATTCGTTTTGGGCCCTCTGTTGTTCTGTTGCCTCATGACGAAGACCTGGTCTGTTTCTTATTTGGTCCAGTGTGTCCGTCCAGGTTCGACTGGCCTCCGCTAGGCTACTGGATTCGAGCAAAACGGGCGTCAGGATCGGGCTTGATTCCTGTTTGAGCGTTGTCCTTTCCCGTTCGCGCTTTAAGAGCGACTCTAGTCTTCCGACGTCAGTCTGTAGTGCCTCTTTCGAAAAAGGGAAGTACCGGAGTTCCTGTTTTTAAGGTCATGGCGGGGGAGCGCAGCCCTCTCCTGTCCCACGGCGCATACAGAGTGTCAGGGGACAGCGTCGACTCCAGGAAGGGCTCCACGGCCGGCGACGACGCCTCCAAGTCCAACCCGCGCAAGCTGAACACCTTCTTCGGGGTCATGGTGCCCACCGTCCTGTCCATGTTCAGCATCATCCTCTTCCTCCGCACAGGTGAGCCAGTACGAGGGTCCCCCCAGGGGATTATGAGCACGCTACTTTACGGTTGGTAGCACCAGGTTTGGCCAGTAGGGGCAAGGCTTTGTTGTATCGTGCACCAGGCCCCCCCCCCTCCCCTTCGAAAAAAAACAACAACAACAAGATCCCTCACTGTACTTGACAGTTGGCCCCAGAATTGTGAGTCGAAATAATTCCGCCAGACAGTTGGCACTGTGTGACATTCTTGCTTCCTGTATAAAAGTGACCCCACCCACCCCCTCCACTGTCCTTTACGGTTGGCAGCCGATATTCCCGTTTGGACGCCCCCTCTTGCTCCCTTATGACCTAAAATCTCTCACGGCTGGCACCAGACGTATTCGGGATGCCGCTTTGACCTGACCACGCCTCTGACCTCCGTCCGATGTTTTTCAGGTTTTGTGGTCGGACACGCCGGACTCCTCCAGGGCCTGCTCATGCTCTGCGTGGCCTATTTCATCATCTCCTTGACGGTCCTGTCCATTTGCGCCATCTCCACCAACGGGGCGGTCCAGGGAGGCGGAGCTTACTGTATCCTCCATCCGACTCGTTCGTCTTTTCTGTGAGCTCGACCTTTTTTTTTAATTTAATTTACTTTTTTTTGCCCCCCCCCATTGTCCTCGTCCTTAACCCGCGTGATCAACTCAGACATGATCAGCCGATCCCTGGGTCCGGAGTTCGGGGGCAGCATCGGCCTCATGTTCTTCCTGGCGAAGGTGTGCGCATGCGGGGTCTACGTGCTCGGCCTGGTGGAGGCCATACTGAACGTTTTTGGGCGGGACCCAGGTGAGGTAACTTTTAGGGACCTAAAAATCCCGTTTCCCGTTCGGCATTTTGTATCTTCTACGGGTCTTATCTTGTCAGTGTTGTTGTGCTTTGAGTCTACGTCCTTTCTGTGTGGAGTCTGCACGTCCTCCATGTGTCTGCGTGGGTTTACTCCGGGTACTCCGCTTTCCTCCCGCGGTCCAAAGACGTGCGTGTTAGGTTCATTGATGTCTCTAAAGTGGCCCTGTGTGCGTGTGCCCCACGATGGATTGGCGCCCTGTCCAGGGTTACTCTGGTCCCAGGGCACCGGCTGGACCCTTGACGTCCTCCTGTCTGTGCTTTTTCCAAAACACGCTGAACGCGAATCTCTTCCCGTGCCCTGCAAAAAGTCACGGGACACGCGGTGGACGGGGTTAATTTGCGAAATCAACTCAAACGTTGTCCTGCCAGGACTTTCCTGGACATCTAGGAGCAGACCAAGGGACGCTTGTGAGTCTGGCGAAAGTAGAAGAACATGCCATGGTTTTTAGCGGCGTATTCCACGAGGTGGATAAAAGAACAAACTGTTAACCTCAGGCCTTGTGACTTTCTTGTGACTGCTCCCGCAGCTACGGGGGTGGCGGAGGGAATCCGAGTGCTGCCCCAGGGCTACTGGTTCTCGGTGCTCTACTCCTCGGTGCTGCTGCTCCTGTGCCTCCTGGTGTGTCTGGTCGGCGCTCACATCTACGCCAAGGCCTCCTTCGTCACCCTGATGGTGGTGACCGTGGCCGTGCTCTCCATCCTCGTCAGCCCTCTGGTGGTCGGGCCGCAGCAGTTCAGCTTCACCGTGACCCTCGGGGCGAACCGCTCGGTGACGCAGAACGCCAGCTACACGGGGTTCAACAGCAGCACGCTCAGCAGCAACCTGGGACGTGAGTCGATGAGGGTTTTTTTTGTTTTTTTTTTGGGAGGGGGGAAGGTTTTTTTGGACTTGGCTTGGCTTGGCTTTAAGGGGTGGTGGGCTAGGATTTTAGGCACCCTTAGCGCACCCAGGACTGCTTTTGTGTGCTCCCTAAAATGAAGTTGCAGAATGCTTTTTTTTTTTTTTTTTAAAGCTTCTCGAGGAATGATGCCTAATGCTGAGGAGTATTTGTTAATCAGGCAACCCTGGGAAGTGATCCGCCTTAATGGACAGGGGTTCCCGAGTACAGACACGAAGCCCCCTAGTCGCTGCCCCCCCCCCCAAAAATATTTATTGGCAAAAGTTTACCTCACTTAGAGCGTTTTTCCCTTTTCCACCGAGTTCCTTTGCTCCATTTTTAGACCCGATTTTACCGAATTTTTGTCTCCTTTTCTCACCACGAGTCGGCTGAACCTTTGGCCAAATATCAAACGCTGGCTTTGAAAACCCTTTTCTGTACAGTCTTTTTCCTCCAGCGAGTGACTGTGTAATGCTGATTTTTCTCGAGGGGTGTTCCCTGTGATGTTTCGGGGAGCTTCCCCAGCTTGGGAACCGGGGACGCAGGAGACCGTTTTTGGTAAAACTTGAGCGTGGAGCGTCCAGGTGCCCCCTGAGTGGGGATTGGTGAAGAGAATAAGGGAAGTGAACGGGGGTGAGCGAGCCACTGACCGAACAGCTTTTCTATGTCTCTGTCTCCGCAGCGGGTTATTCTAGGGACTACAGCACAAACCGGATGATGTCCTTCTCCACCGTCTTCGCCGTCATGTTCACCAGCTGCACGGGCATCATGGCCGGAGCCAATATGTCAGGTGCCGTTAGCGTCCTGGTGTTTATGGGTGGCAGTCCAGACGGCTTTAGTGCGCGCTGTAAACGTCGATGGCGTCGGATCGTGACATTTATGGCCTCATTTATTGCGCTCTTTGTTTACCAGGCGAGCTGAAGAACCCCAGCGAGGCCATTCCCAAAGGCACCATCATGGCCGTGCTGTACACCTTCATCGTCTACTTGCTTCTCTTCTTCCTCGTCAGCTCCACGTGTGACAGGTTTGGGGACTAGTACAGTAGCTGTCCCTGTATAGAAATGGAAAAAGAAATGGCCACACACACACACACACACACACACGTCTATCCGTACTGCAGTCTTAATGCAAACGAGTCTCAGTCTCAGCCCTAAAATGGTCCGCAATAAGAGCCAACCGAAAGGAAAACCGGAACCGAATCCCCTTGGCTCTCAGGCTGAGCATTTCCAGAGTTTGTCAGTCAGGGCGACTGAGGATTAATAACGAAACGAAACGTCCCTCGGTCGACCTTTTCCCCTTTGGCTAACTCCAGCTAACTCCCGGAGCGAGCTAACGGCGATAGCCGAGGTGCCGCCGTATGCGTGCGATCGGGGTGCGTGTGGTTCTCCAGCCGGATCCAGGTCTGAATCTCACTTTCTCCAGGCTGCTGCTGATTAACGACTACGGCGTGTTCCAGCACATAAACATCTGGCCTCCGTTTGTGATCGTCGGGGTGTACTGCGCCTCCCTGTCGGCGGCCATGTGCTCCCTGATTGGCGCCTCGCGCATCCTTCACGCCCTCGCCATCGACAAGCTGTTTGGTCGGTCTGGGTTCGTGTTTAGGATTTTGGTACGGCCAGGCACCCGGTGTTTACTGCCTGCTTATTATTATTCTCTATCTGTGTGTGTGTGTGTGTGTGTGTGTGTGTGTGTGTGTGTGTGTGTGTGTGTGTGTGTGTGTACGTGCTGTCTCTAGGGTTACCCCTGGCCCCTGCTGCCATCACCTCTAAATCTGGAAACCCATGGGTCTCTGTGCTCTACACCTGGGCGTTGGTTCAGGTGAGGCTGTGTTAAATGTATGGATTTATATTAACTTTTGTGTGTGTGTGTGTGTGTGTGTGTGTATACACAGTGTGTGACCGTTTGTGTGTGTGTGTGTGTGTGTGTGGCAGTGCACGTTGTTCGCAGGGCAGCTGAACGTGATCGCAGGCCTGGTGACGGTCTTTTATCTTCTGTCCTATGCCGCAGTGGACCTGGCCTGCCTGGCACTGGAATGGGCATCGGCTCCAAACTTCAGGTAAACAAGGCAGCACCAGAGCTTATCAGACCAATCAGCTGACTGGGAATCAGGTTTCGGATCTCATGCGCCTGCTTTCACTGAGGAAGTGTGTGTGTGTGTGTGTGTGTGTGTGTGTGTGTGTGTGTGTGTGTCAGGCCTACGTTCCAGCTGTTCTCGTGGCACACGTGCCTGCTGGGCCTGCTGAGCTGTCTGGTCATGATGTTTGTGATAAATCCTGTTTATTCCTCGGCGAGCATCGTGGTGTTACTGCTGCTGCTGCTCTTCCTGCACTACCGCTCTCCCACCAGCAGCTGGGGCTATATCAGCCAGGCCCTCATCTTTCATCAGGTACAAACGAAACAGAAGCGGGTGGGCGGGGGAAATCCATCAAGGCAAAATGTGAAAAGCGAAAACCAGGCGAAGGGGGAAAACTCGACTGGCAAGAGATCTGCTCTTAAAAGCAAGAAAAACAGTGAAAGAAAAAAGAATGAGGGGCTCGTGAAAAGAGCCGCAGCTCGGCAAGGCGAGCTAAAAAAAAAAAAAAAAAACTAAAAAAAAAAAAGCAAACAGGCCGGACGACCCATAAAACATTGCAAAGAAATCAGGCGACAAGAAAGAAAGAAGGATTTCCTGAGCCTTCCAGCTAAAGCAGAGAAATGAGATGAGCTTCTAGTTTTAAATTAGTTTGAAAAAAATTTTAAATGGTCTTGAGCTGTAAAATGGGCAAAAACAAAAGGGTTGGCAGGAAGGAAAAAAAAGATGCGAGATGTTGGGGAAGAAAAATCCAACGTAAGGCTCCTAAAAAGACCCATAAAGTAAGACGAGTTTAAAAAAAAACAAGAGGACGGTCCGATAAACGCAAAACAGTGGGCAAAGCAAGAAAAAAACAGATCGGATGTCACGAATGGAGAAAAAGAAAACTCGAACCCTACAAAAAAAAAAAAGTATCCTAGCTTACACTGCCAGCTGTTAAAGCACAGGCAAGAAATAAAAGAATAAAAATAAATGTGAAAAAACAGGCAAAAAAAACGTGACATGTGAAAAAATGACAATAAAAGAGAACCGGTTAGTCTGATGATATTTTAAAAACACCGAAGAGTTTAGAAAGTCTGTGTATCCATTGTACACACACACACACACACACACACACACACACACACACACTCATAAGCGATCCGGGCCTTGTGTTTGAGTGTGTGGTCTAAACTCTGGCTCAGGTTCGGAAGTACTTGCTGATGCTGGACTCGAGGAAGGACCACGTCAAGTTTTGGCGCCCGCAGGTGCTGCTGATGGTATCGAACCCTCGCTCGTCCTGCCAGCTCATCTGCTTCGTCAACCAGCTGAAGAAGGGAGGCCTGTTCGTCCTGGGTCACGTGCAGATCGGCGACCTGGGTAAGCGGGCCGGCGGCGCCCCAGAGGCCCTGTTGAATGTCGAGCGAAGCTCTTAACGAAGTGACGCCGAGGCGCGAGGATCGGCACGGGAGCGAAACCTGTCCGGGATGGGAGGGAAGCGCCGTCGGCTTTTAGGTGGAAACCCCGAAACGGGTTCGAAATGAGGTTTATAGGAACTCTTGCAGTTCGCTGGAGCTTGTTCGAGCAGCGCCAAGTAGAGAAAGTGGTTGTATTAGATGTGCTGACACTAGAGGGCAGTATTTACCAAGCTTCAAAATGGCTGGACCTATCGATAAACGTGTGTCATTAAGGTTAAACGTCATTAAATGTCGTGTAGCTTTTTTGTTTTTAAGACTAAAATGACCAGGTGTCGCGTCTGAAGGCCTTTACACACCGGACATGACGTTTTTGAACTTTTTTTTTTTTTTTTAAAGTTCAGCTCTTAAGTGATTCGAATATTCGATTGCGTTCATCGTTTTTGCTCCCTCGTACGTGGCGTTGAAATTTACAAGAGCTGCACGGCCACGGGAATGGACTAAAGTTCGGCAGAATGCATCGATTCATTCGAAATCTCTCAGTAAACATTAAAAAAAAAAAAAAAAAAAACACACACACACACACACACACACACACACGGCAGCGAGTGTCCGAGTAATCTTGGCTTCGTTAGGCACTTTTAATATGGCCCAGATCAAGCAAGCCTAGGGTGACCGAGGCAAAAAAGGTGGGCCGAGACCCAAAAAGAGGTAGCCCGTCCTCCTGTCCTGGCTGGTCGGTGAGTCCGAAAAATTTCGGTGTGTAACGGCCTCGCGTGCGTACGGGCAGGACGGCGAACTTTTGCTCGACCTGCTGTCCATGTCCCTCTGCCCTTCTCGTTGGACAGATGTGTTGCCGTCTGACCCGGTTCAACAGCAGTACAATTTCTGGCTGAGTTTGGTGGACAAGCTGGGCGTGAAGGCCTTTGTGGATCTGACCCTCTCTCCTTCGGTCAGGCAGGGAACCCAGCACCTGCTGCGCATCACGGGACTCGGTGAGACCCCACGCTACTACCTACCGTACTAGTACTGAAACGATGTGAAACCATTTAGCGCAGTACCGGTTTTGTGTCATTCAGACGTGAATTGGATCTATATAAACGGAAATGCCCCTCGCTGGCTGCACACAGCCACGAGGGAATGAGTCCTGCTGGAATGTATCCAAAACGACCAAAAGGATCGCCTTTAAAACGCTTCAGATCTTTAGGTGGGGAAATCCAGAGGTCATGTGACCGGTGCTCGGGACTTCTAGGTACATGCAGGTGATGTGGCGGCTGCGTCTAACCTGTAGGTGCCTCTCTGACAGGTGGAATGAAACCAAACACTTTAGTCCTGGGTTTCTACGACAACAGCTACCCGGAGGACTACCTCCTGCAAGACCCCACCTTCTGCCAGGGAACGGTGGACGGCGCCGGTTTCGTGGGTGACGAGGGCGACAATTTCGGCGTCGACCTCCCCTCCCTGCAGGCCCACTTCCCTCCCGTGCGGCACGCCGAGAGCCCGCGCTCGCTGCACCCCGAGGAGTACGTGGGGATCATTTCGGACGCCGTCAAGATGGGCAAGAACGTCTGCCTGGGCCGCTATTTCTTCCAGATGCCGCCCGAGAGCAAAGGCAAGGCGGCGGCGGCGGCGGCCGAGCGCGGCAAGACCATCGACGTGTGGCCGTCCGACCTGCTGAGCGCCGCCTGGAACGAGAGCTACGCCGACATCTGCAGCCTGTTCCTGCTCCAGATGGCGTGCGTGCTGAACATGGCCGCCGGGTGGCGCCGCGCCCGCCTGCGCATCTTCCTTTGCGTCGAGGCCGAGTCCGGGGACCAGGGCTGGCTGGCCAAAGAGGAGCGCTTCAGGGAGCTGCTGGAGAAGCTGAGGATCCGGGCCGCCATTAAGATCGTGCCCTGCGACTCGGTGGCGCGGCTGCGGCGAGGGAGGGGCGGCGAGGCGTCCCCCGCCGTGACGGAAGAGTTCCTGCTGAGCGTCAACGGGCTCCTGAAGGAGCACAGCGCGTCCGCCGCCGTGCGCTTCCTCTACCTGCCCCACCCGCCCGCCAACTCCAACCAGGCTCAGCAGTACCTGGAGCAGCTGGACGCCGTGACTCAGGGACTCGGTCCCACGCTGCTCATTCACGGCCTCACCCCCGTTACGTGCACCGAGCTCTGAACGTTGCGGTCCCGCTTTAGACTGTCCTGAAGGAACGGTTCAGTGACAAGGCTGCGTGTCGTAGTTATTTAGCAAACCTTTTAGGCAGAAACGTCTGGGATTTGAGGTCACTTGTGAGGTCGTGTTACGTCTTTGTTTCATCCGTTTGCCAAACGTGGGGGGCGGGGCCGGGTGCGGGTGCGGGGGGGATTGGTCTGTGCTGTTACCTAATAAGAAATTGATGTTGGGAGGTAAATTGGCACTCGAATTTGTACTGGACCCTCCCTTTAAGCGATGTAGCACGTGGTTGCTTGCCTGTTACTGGTCGTAATGTATTTATTCCTGTTCGGGGCACTCTTTAACGGGACCTTATGGTGCGCATCGGTTTGTGTTCGTGTTACAGTTGCTTAGCAGAAGGGCGACGCTGCGCTAAAATCCCAAAGACATGAGAGAAACGTGTTCAGACATCTTTACTTGGCATAACGTGAGCCTGTGAGCACTATGGCCTTCCATAACCTAGGGAACCTTGAGCCTGTGAGCACTATCGCCTTCCATAACGTAGGGAAAACGTGAGCCTGTGAGCACTATGGCCTTCCATAACGTAGGGAAACGTGAGCCTGTGAGCGCTATGGCCTTCCATAACGTAGGGAACCTTGAGCCTGTGAGCGCTATGGCCTTCCATAACGTAGGGAACCTTGAGCCTGTGAGCACTATGGCCTTCCATAACCTAGGGAACCTTGAGCCTGTGAGCACTATGGCCTTCCATAACCTAGGGAAAACGTGAGCCTGTGAGCGCTATGGCCTTCCATAACGTAGGGAAACGTGAGCCTGTGAGCACTATGGCCTTCCATAACGTAGGGAACCTTGAGCCTGTGAGCACTATGGGTTGCCATGTAAGCTCATATTCCTCTGTGCTCTAGAAGGCCATTGTGTCCCTAGGCTCATATTCCTCTACTTTATGGAAGGCCATAGCGTACATAGGCTCTTGTTCTATGTAATGGCAGGCTTGTGCTCCTCTGTAGGCTCGTGTGCGACGACAGTGCGGAAGGCTATAGTGGTTTCAGGCTCCTGAGCCTATGAGCATTATGGCCGTCCATAACGTCGAGGACCGTGTTCTGTTATGGCCTCAGTGTTTTGTGGGCCTAGGTTTTTATCACTGCTATGGAAGGCCACCATGTGCATAGGTTGATGTTTCTCTGTGTTATGGAAGGCCATGCTGTTGGAGAGCTTGTGCTCTCGTACGTTATGGAAAGCCAAAGTGCTCATAGTCTTCCTTTCCTCTGTTCAGGAAGGTCGCAAGGTTCACAGGTTTGCAGCGTTTGTTGCATTGTGGAAGGCCATAGTGCTCACAGCCTCGCGTTCCTCTATTCTATGGTCGTGCTGCACCTAGGCTCATGTTTTTCATTCCACTTTCCTAAACGGATGGAGTTGCCGTCTTGCTTAGGAAAAAAAAAAAAAAAGTGAATCGCCCACATTTCATTAACGTTTCGGATGTTCTGGGGTTTTTATTTTTCTTCCACATAGCATGAGGGTACAAGCTCGTGCGCTCACCTTTAGTTTTTCCACAAGGTCTTGTTTATGTTTAAAAAAAAAAAAAAAAAGCGTGAACTGAAAAAAGGGAAACAAGCCTTTTTAGGGGACCAGAGAAAGTGAAAACACACTAAGTACTTACTTTAAATGTTTGCCAAACCAAATATTGTACCGTGCAGGGTAGGAGATGACTTGGTCGTGGAACTCTCTGAACATATGAAGTGTGATTGCATCGCTCCACCTTAATGACTGCACTTGGCGGCAGTCCGCTTGCAGACGTTCCTTATTTTGATGGCGTGTGCTGCTGTCGTCCGGATCGCCCTTTTGTTGCGTTTCAACCGCTTGCGCTTTCACTCGTCCTTGACCAACGCGTGTTGAAGCTCCAGCTCTGTCTGCTCGTTTCTGTGCGTCCGGTCGTCCAGGCCACATTCCGTACTGGCCAAGAACTATAGGACTGGACTCTGAACGATGCACTTTTCCACAAGGACAAACGCCGATGTGTAAACTGAATGTTTTCATGAGCTTTAATATTAGACTTTTTTTTTTTTTTTTGGGTATAAAAGTTGGTTTATTAATAACACAGAAAAAGGACAGACCATGATCCAGAATGCACAATAAAAAATAAAAAAAAGGGTTAAACATTTTCCAGTTTTGATGGAAGATTCTTACGTTTTTGCAGTTTATACAAGGTTGTCGAAGGGGGGGTGGGAGGGGGGAAACCCCTGGTGTCCTGCATTTAAAATAAGGAACTAGTGAACAGATCTAAAATGATAAATAAGGCGCTCGGTTGTTGCCGCGGTAACCGAGTGAAAACGTTCCTACTTTATTATCAGAAAGGCAACCGATCCTGACCTGTGAAAGTAAACAAACCCTTTACCCTCATCTCTAGCTCTTAAGCTTCACCTTACCGAGTTTCCGATTGCAGAACTAAAGACACACACAGACACACACACACACACACACACACATACACATATATGGGATAAAAAAAAAGAGCAGTTGCATCAGAAGGGGCGACGAGTAGAACGATGCATTCCTACTGGCGCTGTTTTCATTCCTATTCCTTACTTTGACGTTTAGGTCCTTTTTCTTATTTGGTTCCAGTGAAGACTGGCTGTACTGAGCATCGGGGTCGGTCTAGGCCTCCAAGCCTGTCCTATAAACCCTAAAAATGGATGGGAAGGTGATGTATCGGGTTGTTTTGCCTACGAAGCAGATCCCTTTTGAAAGGCTGTGATTGTATGATCCTAAACCCACTGATGTTTGTGCAGAAAGTCCTATGTAAGGTTGTGCATGGGCGACCGCCAGTGTCCTCCTTTTGCAGGCGTCGTCGTCGCCGTCGCCGTTGCGTTTTATTCCTGCTTCTTGCCGCACCGCGCCATTTGCTCCTCGATGCTCTGCTTTATGCTCCTCGCGAATTTCTCCGTGTACCGGACGCAGAACGGAGACAGGCGTAGCCAGGCCGGGAACAAGACAGACAGGCCGATGTGCTGCAGCGGGCAAAGGGAAGGAAAGGGTTAAATAATCCATCGGTGGATCATCGTGGAACGGTATCGCTTGAGCCACTCTGGGCGCAAGGGCAGGAAGTACCCAGGACGGGTCGTCAATCCATCGCGGGACGCTCCCGCACGGTCACGCGCTAAGGGCCACTTTAGAGACACCAGGACCCAGGACAGAAAGGCCCCCCCGGTTCCAACCAAGTGTGGGTTCAGGATATAATGTAGGGATAAGGTGTGTGTGTGTGTGTGTGTGTGTGTGTGTGTGTACCTGCAGGGCATGGGAAATGCAGCCGCTGGTGTAACTGCTGTAGCCCACAGTGTTTAAGGCGTCGCTGGCAAACGAGGAGGCGCTCTTCACCAGAGGATTCACCTTGATGTTGTGGGTCATGTTGGTGGAGACCATGAATGGAACCAAACACTGGGAGAGGACAGAGAGAGAGAGAAAAGGACAGGACTTGGGTTTGGAGCTAGAGGAACCCTGGACCTTGGCTGGGCACAGTCGGGCGAGTTGCCTGCTCCGTCACCCCCACGGGTGAGTTCAATCACGTCTGAGGATCGGGTCGTAATTCGTGTCGTCCTTCTCAAAAACAGGCCCCGTACAGAACAACCTGCATGTCGGGGGCGTGTCGATTCAATCGGGTCGCGTATCGTATCGGCAAAGACAAAGTTTAGTCCACTACGTTTGAAATAAACGCCTAGAAACCTTTTTTAAAAAAATAGCTCTGCGTTCATTCTGAAATGCAACAATCCGGAATAATGTGTGCTTTTTCTGGCCGAGATAAATAAGAGTTGCGATTATATGAAACGACCAGGCAGGAAGGTTTGAAACTCGCTCCGTTTCAGCTCCACCATATATCACATTTCCGCTCGGAAACTTTCTTTTCGTACCTAAAGTGTAACGGTTAAATTCTTACACAAACGTATTTAGTCCCCAGCGATTAAAAGAAAAGACTAGAAAGCTTTCATTACAGGGTTTATTTTATCAAAAAAAAACGGTGTAAATAATGAAAATGCATAAAAAACCTTTAAAACCTTTTAGCTCCCTGCAATTAAAAAAAAAAAAAAACACACGGAGAGTAAAATGCTAAATGCTGTGGCTTCGCTATAGATAAAGTTTCCGAGTGCAAACATTCGGTTGTTTCTGAAAATGAATAAGTAACACGTGCTATTTTTGCATGTCGTTTAAACAAAAAACGGTCAGCTGAAAGAAAGGAGGAGATTTAAATAATTTAATAATTTGATTACTAATGGTTTAAATAAGGGCGTGAGCGTTGGGCTCGGATGCCCCCTGCTGTTCAAACGACGCTATTGCATGGTTTAAAAAAAAAAAAACAAATACATAAATAAACCAGGAGCGCATTATCCCCAGAATTCTTCGGCTGCAGGTCCGAGTGCGTTTCCTCACGTAACTCATCAGACGTTATGTTTTTTTTTTTATCCTACCTGCACCGTAATCCCTCGCGGTCTGTACTCGGCATGGAGGCAGCGAGAGAAATAGGTCACGAAGACCTGCGGAGAGACGGGCCTTAACGTTAGTACTGTGAGGCTGACTGTCACGGCATTCCTACCGTTCCTGGGTTTGGGTCACCTTTGTAGCCGAGTACAGCGTGAGCATGGGCTGAGGCTGAGAACCCGCTTCAGAGGACATGTTGATGATAAGGCCTTTACCTCTACACACACACACACACACACACACAGAGAGTTAACGTGGATTAATCAGACATGTTCTAGATCTTATCAGGACGAGGTTCAGCCTGTACCTTTCGACCATGTGGGGCAAAATCAGTCGGCTCATCTAGAGAACAACGACACAAGCAACAGTAGCATCACCACGGGCGTCAGGAAAGGGCTCGTATTAGAAGCTGTACCATTTAAACGCGGGTAGGGCGTGGCCTAAAGGGCGTAGACCCCAGTAGTGAAATGAGTCGGAGTCTGATTTTTGTTCCTAAAGCAGCTTGGCAGTATTCGATCATCTTCGAGGGCCAATCCCGAACCCAGCAAGCCTAGGGTGACAGTGGAAAGGAAAAACTCCCTAAACGTGTGTGGGGGGGAAGGGCAACGCATGCCTCACAGCAAGGGTTCGATCCCGGACCGGGGTCGGCCTGGGTCCTTTCTGTGTGGAGTCTGCACGACCCCGGGTACTCCGGCTTCCTCCCCCAGCCCGATGACGTGCGTTAGGTTAATGGGTGTCTCTAAAGTGGCCCTTGGCGCGCGGCATGTGCAACTGTGCGTGTTTGCCCGTCCCGCCCCCGCCGGAGCATCTTGGGTGCTTATTATGGGACCGGAACTGGTTTGGATCGATCGAACTTGGACCTCGGCGCAACCTGGTTGTTGGACTCTGGGCCGACCCGTTCCTGTCGTAGCCAACGTGAGTCATGACCTCCACTAGGGTGATCCCAAACTCGGTGGTGTGCAACCGCTCGTTGTCTTGTGTTAACGGCCGTCCTGAGAAACTTTGGATTCGCACCTCACTGGATTCGTCTACACCCTTTGGGCCGTTGCCTTGACCGTGCGCCGGGTCGTACCTGCGTGACCGACAGTATGTTGCAGTTGATGACCTCGGTGATTCTCTGGAAGAAAAACGATCCTAGCAAAGTTGATTTTAATCGCATGACCCCCACCCCCTCCCCCCCTTCCGCTCCCTAGACGGTCGGCGTGCGACTTTACCTCCTCCGGGTCGGGCACGTCTAAAAAATTCACCAGCCTGCCAGCGTAGTTCATGCCAACGTTATTCACTAGAGAGAGAGAGAGAGGGGGGGGGGTCGAGTGGAACTGTCTGTATCACCCCTGTAGCTTAGCGTAATGGTTCCTGCTGAGCTCCAGGAGCTCTCGTAATCTCACCTAGAATTCCAACCTCCAGGCCTTTGAGCCGCTCCGCTATAGCCGGGTAGATGGAGTGACCCTCGGTGAAATCCGCCTGAATGATCCGGGTCTGCCTTCCGTAACGCCACTCTGCAACGATTCGTGACGTTTTAAGGGTTTCTGAGACTTTCTGACGCTCTTTAAACTCTCCGATTAACCATTAACCAGGGCTGGACTGTCCATGTGGCCCCTACACCTGACTGTAAGAGGGGGGGCACTCACCGATGTCCTTAGCAACGCTGCAAAGCTTCTCCTGTGATCGACTGATCAGAACAATGTCCAAGCCTCGTCTGGCCAGCTACCCCACACACACACACACACACACACACACACACACACACACACACACACAAACACACACACACACACACACACAGACACACACACACACACACACACACACACACACACACACACACACACACA
>JAUZST010063032.1:0-22905 GCA_034779995.1 Parotocinclus haroldoi | reverse complement strand
TTATAGCAAAACTCTTAAAATAAATAACAAATTATTATTAAAATGTATCTTAGCAATAGAAAAAATATAGGATAATCTTAATTTAGCCTTAGATATTGGAAGATAAAAATGTAAAAACCCTCCATTGTATAACGTGCTATAGTAATAAAACTGACTTTAACTCTGTATCTCATCGCCTGTCTCCATGGTCCCCTATATTTCCCATATTTCTTTTTACAGCACTTTTTATAATAGAGAATTGTTTTAAAGCAGCTTTACAACATTATATTATCTTATAAGGCCAATCCCAAACTGAGCAAGCCTACGGCAACAGTGGCAAGGAGAAACTCGCCAAATGTTGTAAGGAATACTTGGGTGGCCTAAAAGTTAATTGTAGAAATGAATAAAACTAAGTAAATAATAACAGATAAACGAATTATTGAATAGAATAACATTAAGAAGAGCATAACAGATGAAAAAGTGCTGCTGAAGTGGAGGAACATCTTAGTGTGTAGGTTCCGGTACCAGTTCCAGCCCTACACACTTAGATGTTCCTTAGTTCCTATGCTCAGTTCCTATGCTCAGAGAGAAAAGAGAATGTGTAGTTAGCTACTGATTAAGAGCACAGAGGCAATGAACAATCACTATAGCTTGATTTGAAATCTGTCTATATAAGTTTGTGTCTCTGCCTTACCACAGACTTGATTTTCAGCACTCCTTGGGGGGCGGTACACACTAGATATGCCCCACAATACAAGCACAAGCTAGTTAAAGATTTTCTCCAAACATACCAAGCTTTTTTTTTTTTTACGAGAAAACATAAGATGTGATGGCAAATTTCAGAGAATACTAGTGTGAGGCTGTGCTTTCTCAATTAGGGCCAGGAACTACTACTACTCATTCAAGGATTTGTGTGTAGCTCGTTATCTGTAACTTATTTACTCTGTGAATAATACAAACAAAAGTTAATTTGACTCCAGATTTTAGTGTAATCTTTTTGATCAAAGTTAACTGAAATCTTCTTGATACAATTGATGCATGCACAAAGGCCAGTGTTTCGTTTTGGATGTGTTTTTGTCAATAAATAGGTCACCATCAACTTCATATTGATATTTTTTGCTGCAGTTAGACCCTGGTGAACTGCTGAAGAAGTGGAAGAAAGTGACAGTGAATTTGGGCCCATTAGAGGTGATGCTGTCAATCAAATACACACCCCACCTACTAGATCCACCTAGTCTCACCCCTCTCCAGCACAAGCCAGTGTTCTGTGTGCTGATTGGAGATCTGGCAAGGTCATTTCATCTCATCTAATCTTTTCTAAACCTAGTGTGATACTGTGAAGAATATAAGCGGACGTGTATCTATAAATGTCACCATTTACAGTGTCGAAAAGACAGATGTAACACCCTTGTTGTTTCAGGTGGTTTAGCAACAAAACATGGTGATACAAGGTGTCAGAGTCTTTGTGTTCTCACATTCTAACACTGTTCAGTCAATTTTGAAACTGAAGTTTTAATGCATTGCGTTAAGATTGGATTAATTACCTTGAATTACGCAACACAACAGTAATAAATCACATTATAGCATTTTCACCACGATTAGATGCAAGTCAATTCATAAAAGCATACAACAATAAAACAAAAAAGTCAAGTCATCATGTCATACAGCAGATATTTTGAGATTTCAACTACAGTGAGTAAACAGACTGGATTATTAGTATACTAAACTTTATTTGGTCATGTGGAAAGAGCACAGCTTTTCTTCTCAGTTTGATACTACCCAGTTCCCCTTATTGACATGCTCCCTTACATGCTGGCCCCTCTGCAAAAGCCTGGGTGGATGACAGGATGACATTATGGCAATTTGTCACTGGCACACTTACACTGCTCACAGAAATTAGGGGAATATTTCAAAATGAATACCAAGAGGATCCCACGAGAACTGCTGGATAATCTGATCCTGTCCATGCCCCATCACTGTCACAGTGTGTTTTGGCACTCTTGGGTGACCATACACCCTACTGAACACAATGTGGGGGCACTTTGGTCCAGTTTAACATGCTTCTGTTCACCCCCATGAATATCTCACTTCTACTCAATCACCATAACCGAGTTTGCATCTCATTTGCATAATCAAACAACTTTCTTTCATTTGCTTTTCCGATGATCTTGTTTAATGAAATAAAATCAAATGCTTATTTTTCATATGCCACCACTGTGCATTGAGCAAATCCCCTCAATCCAATATAGATTATAAGAGACTGGATAAGTTGTAAGTTGCTTTAAATGCTAAGTGGTTAAATGTAAATGGTGTATTGTATGTTACTGCATTCAAAACTAACCGAGACATAAATTAGATTTGGTCCGAAGAATTCACTCAATGGCTCACTGAACTGTTTCAAAACTGTACAGAAGTTTGCGCAGTTCTGATCACACTACAGAGATTTAATTGTACCATGTTTTGAAGATTTTTGAGGAAGTGGAGAGTGAAAGATAACAATTCAGCTTCATTTTAAAAACAGGAATCTAATTAGGAAAGACTGGAACATCACAAACATACCAAAATCAAGGACAGTTTTGCAAAGAGCAGAAGTGTTCTATTGTTATGCTGTTAGTCACGTGTGGAGTTGGTTTCCTGTCTAATTTGCTGAGTGGAGTTTTTTTAAAGGTTTGGAAAAATTGAGTCCCTACAAACTCTGGAGCTTATGTATAAGAAGATTAAAAGACCAAAATCATTAGGGTTATGAGTAGCGTTAGGGTTAGGTTTAAGGTTATGGTTATGGTTAGTTATAAGGATAGGAATGGGGTTAGGACTAGGAATAGGGTTGTGAATAGGGTTAATTGTAGGGTTAGCTTTAGGGCTATGGTTGGGAGTAGGGTTAGGAGTATGGTTGTAAATAGGGTTAGAAATAGGGTTGTGGTCAGGATTAGTTGTAGGATTAGCTTTAAGGTTATGGTTAGGAGTAAGGTTAGGGTTAGGAGTAAGGTTAGGAGCAGGGTTATAGTTAGGGTTAATTGTAGGGTTGGTGTTAGGTTTAGGGCTACGGTTAGGATTAGGGTTAGAGTTAGGAGTAGGGTTAGGAGTACGGTTGTGGTGCAGGGTTAATTGTAGTGTTAGGGTTAGGGCTACAGTTAGGAGTAGGGTTAGAGTTAGTAGTAGGGTTAGGAGTAGGGTTAGGAGTAGGGTTAGAGTTAGTAGTAGGGTTAGGAGTAGGGTTAGAGTTGGGAGTAGGGTTAGGAGTAGGGTTGTGGTGCAGGGTTAATTGTAGTGTTAGGGTTAGGGCTACAGTTAGGAGTAGGGTTAGAGTTAGGAGTAGGGTTAGATTTAGAAGTAGGGTTAGAGTTAGGAGTAGGGTTATGAGTAGGGTTAGATTTAGGAGTAGGGTTAGAGTTAGGAGTAGGGTTAGAGTTAGGAGTAGGGTTAGAGTTAGGAGTAGGGTTAGGAGTAGGGTTAGATTTAGGAGTAGGGTTAGAGTTAGTAGTAGGGTTAGGAGTAGGCTTAGGAGTAGGGTTAGAGTTAGGAGTAGGGTTAGGAGTAGGGTTGTGGTGCAGGGTTATTTGCAGTTTTATGGTTAGGGTTGGGTTTTAGGTTTGGCATATGAGAGGTGCTAGGTTAAGGATTAGGATTAGGGCTAGAAGTAGAGTTAGCAGTGCGATTAACTTTACAAATATAGTGACAGAAAATGTGTGTATCTTCCACAGCCAAGAGGGAGTGCTAGTACCTCGTATAATCCGCTCATGCGTGGATGAAGTCGAGAGGAGAGGAATGCAGGAGGAGGGCATCTACAGAATCTCAGGAGCCAGCAGTGAGATTCAGGCTCTCAAATGTGCATTTGACACCAGTAAGTAGGTGCAATGGGCCTAGATCACACCAAATACCAATGAAGAATAAAAGTTCAATATGAAATATTAACACGCATTATAAATAGAACCAAATGTGAATAAAACATGGCAAGACAATGTGGTAAAAAGTACAAGAATGGGAGATCACGATGTAACCAGTTAATGTTTTTTCCTAGTTGGAACACTGGGAGGTTTTCTTTATACACTTATACCCACAATAAACAAGTTAGTCCCTGCTTTCACTTTCATTAGATCAACCTGGGAGATGTTGCCTAAATCAAAGTTTTCTCCCCTTAGGACAAATGTTTATTAATTCATTTATTAGCTCATTAGTTCTGCGAAGCTACATTACAGGATGCAGAGCATAGGAAAAGAAATTGTGAATTTGACAATCCAATGTCGTGACCAATCAGAAAGGAGACTGTAGAAAACATACATACACTCATACAAAAGAGCTGTTGGAGTTGAATTAAACTTTATGTGTGTGATTGTGTAATGATATAAGCAATTACATTAATATTAAGATATACTATGGTTTTTATTGGTAAAGCTCTACAGTTGAAAGGAGCCTTGATACAAGATGAGATGCGGTTTGGCATTGGAGAGTTAATGTACTGGTCAGTGGGGGAAGAACTTTCACACCCTTTTGTGGCAAAAGGACCCAGTGTCTAATCAGACCACCCCTGTAATTATTTACATATCTGCCCCTGACATAACTGCATGTCAAGTTTTGCAGCAAGCCACCATTTCTATCAGGATGCGTTTCCATCATTTGTCAATTTATTTATTTATGTACTCTTTTTTTAAAGGTAAATTGCCAATGAAAATGGAAAATGTTTATCACTTGTCCCTGTATGGCTCTTTCTTTTTGTTTGAAGATTACTGGGAGGCTATGAGTAAAGTGAGAAGTGTGGATGTGCATGTCGTTTCTGGAACACTGAAGCTTTATTTGCGAGAACTCCCCGAACCCCTTGTTCCTGCTGCACATTTCCAGAGTCTATCCAAAGCTATGGGTAAATCTACCGCCCTCTTTTTCTCTTTGTCTCAAACAAGTGTTGAAAAAAATACTCAAATCAATGCTGATACACACTGTGAAGGTAAAGTTAAGATAATGTGGCATGGGCAAACTAACCCACTGTGTATCCCAAACAGACATGACCGACCCATATCTCAGAGTGAGCACCATGCTGTCTGAGCTTCAGTCCTTCCCTGATGTCAACTGTAACACCCTTCTCTTCATCTTACATCATCTCAAACGGTAACTTCCTGTGTACCTTGCACTTATTTTTACCTTCCTCCCCTGGAGATTGTAAAATTCGACTTGAGACCTGGGGATCGATATTTACCAGAGGTAGGAAATAGATTGTGATTTTTAAAATCAGATTCTGGGAGGGTTTAAAAAATCCTGAGCTTGTGTTATTTTAAAACCGCAGAGTAACACACAGGTTTTACACAGGTTCCAGCCCAGTCATGTTGATTTTCACATCAGTATTTCCTTATCTCACACCAGCCAAAGAACAGAACATTTAACTGTTATTCCATTCCAAACGGAAAGGCCGTTACTTTCAGTAACCTGGGAGCGTAACTGATTTACTTTCAGTTCTACTACTTCTAGGGAAGCTACCACCAATTTCACCGTGCCACCATCACCGATAAAAGAACATAAATCAGTGTACTTCAAACGTAACAAAAACATTTACATTTACAGCATTTAGCAGACGCCCTTATCCAGAGCGACTTACAAATAATACAGTCTTACAATCCAAGCAACTGTGGCAGCTTGGCAGAGGTGGAATATGAACCCTACACCTTCTGGTCCAGAGTCCAGCACCTTAACCACTAGATTACCACAGGCCTAGTGGTATAACCATAGTCTAAAGATAGCCATACAACACAGAAGAAGATTGTAAGACTTCTCCTGTAACTGTACATGAGCTGAGTGCTTGTAGACAAAACTTGGCGTGTATGAATATTACTTTAAGGATACAATATAACGTATTTGTAACTATTCTCCACCTTCCTATCAGGGTTGCAAAGAAGGAGGAGCAGAATAAAATGTCTCTGAGTAATCTGGCCACAGTATTTGGCCCGACACTCATGCGCCCCCCAGCGGCCAGCCTGGGTCAATCCAGTCCAACAGTAGACATTTCCCAAGAAGTTGATGTGCAGGTCAGTGCTTCCATCCTCTGTCTCAGTCTTTGAAATTTACCACAGACATCAGAAACACTGCCATTGTTTTTGTGTCTTTCAGGTCCATGTTATTTACTTATACCTGCAGAATCAGAATCTACCGGAAGCTCTCACCGCTAAACCACTGGACACAGAAGAGGATCAGTAAGAGTGTGCTAAGTAATTATGGGTGCCTTTTTAGGCTTTTATGGTCGATTACTGGACTGCAGCAACACCATATGCATGGAAGAAGTCTTTGCAAGCTCTCACCCTTAATTTAGTTATCTATACTGTATATACATAATTGTTTCCACATCATTGATAGTGGGTGGCAGCTGGTGAGAGTTACAGATTCAGATTCAAATTCAGAAAACTTTATTCATCCTCTAGGGGCAATTGAAGAAACGCACAACACAGTAGCATTTACAAAGCAGGTCAAAAATGAGCACATCAAATGCTAGCTAGTTAATGCACTGCTAATATAACGCTAAGACAAATGTACGATCGTGGCCAAAAGTCCTGAGAATGGCACACATTTTGGTTTTCACAGAGTTCCTCAGTTTTTGTTGGTACCATTTGTCAGATGTTTATATGGGGCTGCGGTAGCCTAGCGGTTAGGGTACTGGACTCTGGACCTGATGGGGCCCTTAACCCACCATTGCTTGAATTGTAAGACTGTATGTCGTAAATGAAATGTATAATGAAGAACAACAGTAAGCATTCTATATGCATTTTTGACAGACTACAGTTCACCTCAGCATGCTTGATATTAGCCTTTGGGCAAAATCTTACATTTATGTCATTTATCAGACGCCCTTATCCAGAGCGACTTACGATTCCTGCAGTCGTACAATTCCAAGCAATTGTGGGTAAAGAGCCTTTCTCAGGAACCCAACTGTGCTTGGCAGAGGTGGGGGATTTGAACCCTGGACCTTCTGCTCCATAGTCCAGTACCTTAACCACTAGGTCACCACAGCCTTGAATGAAGGCAACCCATTTTTGCCTAATAACTGCTTGGAGTTTATCACAGCTTCTGGGTTTTCATTTTTCTACTCTCTGTTTTGAGGATTGACCATTGGTTGTCAATGACATTGAGATCTGAGGAGTTTACTGGCCATGGACCCAAAATATCCATGTTTTGTTTATCAAGCCACTTGGTAATGACTTAGTGTTGTTACACTTGAGTTGTGACATGGTGTTCTGTCATGCTGGAAATAGCATTGTTCACCTCTAAATTGCTCTTGGATTGTTGGTAGAAGTTGCACTTGGAGGATGTTTTGTGGATTCTTTGCTGCCCTTCTTGATACCAAGCCATCTTCCAAAATCCTTCATCTCACTGTGCCTTCAGATGCCCTCACACCTGCCCTCTGCCATTCCTGAGCAGGCTCTGCACTGGTGGTGACCCGATCTCTTAGCTGCATCCTTTTAGGAGATGGTCCTGATGCTTGCTTGACTTTCTTGGGCTCTTTGGGCATTCTTCACTGTAATTGATCCCCTTCTTGATGGCTCGATGAATGGTTGATCAGGGTGTTATCTTACAAGCAGCAATGTCGCTACCTGGGAAAGCATTTTAAACAATGCAGTGATGACATGGAGGCAACCATGGTTATCTGTAGAAAACTTTAAGGCAACCAGTCTGCTTTTCTAATCGGCATGGCAGAGTGACATCAGACGTCCTGTCCTCATTAACCTTTTCTCCTGAGCTAATGAGATCATCACTAAAATGTGGCCGGAATGCAGTCATCGTTGTCAAGGTTGTCTTCATGGCAGGGAATAATTTCGCAATTATCTGATCAATCTACAAAACCTAGAGTTAATGCAAATTGCCAACTTAAAAAAAAAACTTCTGAAGCAAACTTTTTGAAAACCAACATTTGTGCCATTCTCAAAACTTGTGGCAAGGACTCTTAATTAAACTTGTTAACCACCCACAGGATATGACACAGATACAGTGATCTTAAACTCATATGCAAACAGTTTTTGTATGTCTGTACTGTATTTTATTGAAACTGTTCCACTAGAACACGTAATATGACTGACCTCAAATGCAGCACGTTGTATACTCGAATGTATGTCTAATTTTTGTTTTAATGTTTAATGCCACTTACAACTAACACAATCTAAACAGATGAGGGCAGTGCAGTGACAGCTGGGTCATACTGGAACTTGAACCCTCAAACCCTCTGGTCAGTAATACCCAACAACGACACCATCACAGTTCATCAAACATGCATCAATCATTCCTAAAACCTTACTTAAAAACAGCAGAGATATAATGCATAATAAAAATGAGTCATTTCACAGAATGGGCAACATTTGCTTGTTTTAACTTTACAATGAAACCAAATTTTTAGTATTTTTAACACTGAATCTAACATGTAGGTTTAACTGTTCATGTTTAACTGTTAACTGTATTGTTCAAACGTAGGCAATTTTATTTGATTTGTACATTGTTTCTCCTACAAATATGTCAAATGTAACCACATGGCATCTGTACTAATCAAGCATTAGGACACAAAGCACATTCCAATGGCTAATTACCAAAAATGTGTAGATTTACAATAAACGAATCAAATCTAAAAGTTATTTTGATAACAGGATAGTAAATTCAGATTAACCTTCTTAGTCTTAGTGTGATATCATCAAACATATAGGGCATCTAGAACAAAATAAGAGAGAACATATATTTGTTTAACCCAAGATCCAGATCCAGATGATACGACTTCCTACTGAACATGTGACCTGTGGTCTGCTCAATAACTGTCAGAAGTGGGAATATGTCCGGGTAACAGGACTGAGTGAAAGCCTGGGGGACGTGACTAAAATGTTTATTTTAATGTAACATATTTAAGGCACAGATGGGATACAGAGTGACAGGACAATGCAAAAAAATGGATTCGAATCGGTATATTTAATTTTAAAATGTAATATGAGAGGCCAGGGGCAGCTCACAAGTACTATTTGTCAGTATTCGAGGTACTAATAATACTTTAAATGATAAATTTGTTCATTCATTATCTTCCACTTAATCCACACGGGGTCTCGGACCAGACACGGGAGGACATACAGACTGCACACAGAAAGGACCCAGGCCGCTCCACCCTGGGACCTTCTTGTTGTGAGACTGTTTATACTCTAAATTTGTAGTTGCATCTTTGTTCCAGTTAATTATATAAATGACATATATGTGTGATGTCATGGGGATGAATATGGCTTTCATTCAGGGTCATAAAAATACATTTCCTATAATTCCTGGGAATTTCCATAAAATGTGAATGAGTCAATATTTGATGCATTTATGTATCGTTTGCACAGTTTTTGGTGAAAATGTCATTTACGCTTAAACTTGAGTTAAAAATGATTATGTAACCATGGTAATGACACGGAACGGAATGCTGACATTAAACACGCACATATCTTTATATACATACAGGTCAGGAAAACATTAAGAGACCACTGAAAATGATTAGTTTTACCATTTGTAGGTACTGGATGCGTTTTAGTAAGAAAAAACAATTTTATTTCATTCTATAAATGATGCATTATAAATTATAAACTGTGAATGACAGCTGCTGAAAATAACAAAGAAGGTGCCGTGTTTTCCCATCTTGATTAATAAAGCAAATCACAATAATACAGAGACACCAAGTTTAGCTTAATTTAGAAACAAAACAGTACTGATGTTTTAACTTGGGAAAAGTTCAGAAGCCAATATTTAAATCTCTGCTTTCAGGTGTACTGATCCCCAACAAATAAGCTTTGGTTCAGCTATTCATCAGCAGCTCATTAAGTAGATTAAAGTGTATCTGTGTTGGAATTAATCCGAGTTTACCTAGAGTTATTTTCATTTTATGCTTTGTAAATGCTGCTGTGTTCTGGCCATAGATTTGAGTTCCTTGAAGATTCAATTAGATAGATTTAGACACGTCATTGTTGACAGAAAATAAGAATCTGAAGTATCTCTACCAAGCATATTTATTGTATTTATTTGTATAATTTGCTGTCTTTTGATTAACTGTTTTTACTGGATTAAGTGTTTTATTACATTGTATAATAAATGCAGCTATATACATTATGTATGGCATATTAACCCTTGTTTGTTCGTTACACTTTTAATAAGTTGGATCCAACATATGAAATGTTACTTAATTTCTTAGTACAGTTGGCAATATGAATAGACGGTTAAGTTACTGGACTCTGGGCTTGAATTGTAAGACTGTATCAGTTGTAAGTCGCTCCGGATGAGGGCGTCTGCTAAATGCCGTAAATGTAAATGGATCGGCTAACAATCATGGATTCAGACTTGTGTGTGTAAAACAGAATTTTAAAAATTTTGTAAAATTGCCAGTATACATACACCTAAGACCAATGAATGCACCAAGCTTTTAAACTTGTAAAACCATTCCACTGGGTTGTGAGATGTCTGTCTATTTGTAATACAGGTAAGCGCCAATCAACGTCTGTCAGCTTTAATGATTGTGGTCTAAACATTTTTAACAGATAATGCGAAACTTAAGTCTGTCTTTTAACTCTGGACTGTGCAGCTGTAATCAGAGGGACATTTGGTCCTCACAATGACATATAAACTTGACCCCCTTCGCTCACACACACACACATTTATAATAATCAGCCTCTACCCACACAGCTGGGTGTTTGTTTTCACCCCGCCCACACCACCTGGTTAGGGAAATCTACCTACTTTGTCTTTCTCCAGTCCTGCCTTTGATCCAAAATCCAGACTCCTTTGGAAAAAAAGGCTCCTTTGCATCCAGAATTTCGGTGTACCCGGCAAGGGGAAAGTCCTCTGGTGTCAGGTGTGCTCCGAAACACAACCCAAACATCGTCATGGTAACAAAGTATGTCAGATTGAAGTCTGCGTAGTTAATCAGCAGTCTGCCCTGACTACTCTGAGGTTCCTCTGTCTTAACTCCAACCACAAAGTGGGCAACATTACCAAAAGAGACTAGGAAGACAAATGGCTGCCCAAAGCGTTTCTTATAAACCAGGTTTTACCTTTATAAGCTCCTGGTGAGTTACAGTTGGAAAAGAGATTAGATGGCAGTAGATAGAGAAACCAGAGTTCTGCTCATGAAATCAGATCTGGCTTCCCTTTTCTGAAAGGCTCCTGGCTGACACACATGGACTCCAGACCCAAACGAGAACGCCGGTATTCTGTGTAATGTTGTGGTCATTTCCAAGACACAAGTAGATCCCAAATGTTAAGCACTCCATGTTTAATGAAGACCAGATAAAGTTTGAAACGTGTAAACAGATTGGTCATCATTATACTAAAGAGTAACGTCAAGTTAAACCTCAAAGCAGCTTTACAAACATTTAAGCTGACAGCTTTAGTAACGTTTAGGACAATAATAGCAAGACATGACGTTGATGAAGGTTCCTGATGTTCTTGATGCAGTGCTGTTTAATCTGAAATCACGGGAGCTCAGCTTAAGATTGAGCTCTTCCCATTTCGCACTAAAATTCCTTAAGATTTTTTAAATTCATTTAACGATATTATAGACTGTAGAGTGAGAGGTATATACTTTCCCTCCAATCTTTCTTTGAACTGCACTGTTTTGAAACATTTCAAAATTGAAGGCTGAAAATAATTATCGTCCCATTTCCATTTACAAGTGAGTGATTACTATAGAACTGTATATAACTAACTGAATTCATTTCTCATTGTTTTCTGTATGTATAGTTATTCTTTATAGTTATTCTCAACTTTTTTGCTATATGCTGCAAGCCTGAAATGCAGGAATGGATGTTTATTAACAAATGGAATGCAGTTAACCAGACAAAACATGAAATATCTTGGGTTCGTACTGTCTGTGAAGTTCAAAAGTTTAATTTTAAATTATTTGGTGTTTAGTACTTTCCCATTTTTAGTGGTTTACCATGTGCATAAGTATTCGTTTTTCTGTTGCACCATTGGATGTCGTGAACGCTCTACTATGTACAGTATAGCATGGCGAGCCATATGGCATTGCTTTTACTGGCATTAACATGGAGCTTGGTGGGGGGTGTCCTGTTGCTATGGATGCAATGTGTTCGTATGAGAGGTATTCATGCTCGGGATCAAATGGATTGACCCCCTTGCTCTCGGGTTAACAGGAGCCGCGTGTGTATCGGGTTCCTCCCACCCGTGTGTGTCTGTGTGTGAGGAAAGCAAAGAAGCTCTTTGGGAGAGAGTGTGTGTTTTTGAAATAGTATGTGAAAGTCTTCATAACTCATGCTGTCAGTGTTCTGCAGAAAATGGAAAGAATCAGCCATAGGAGTGTGTTCTGGAAGGCACTGGAGGCTTTTGTCCTGTAAAAGTCTCACTCGCCAAGGCAGTAAAATTGGAGCATGGTGTTTACGCCAGTCATATCCACCCAGTGCGTGTGCATAAGTAGGTGTCAGTAACGAGACATTTTGGGTTGTGGGTAGCAGCACACCAAGCTTCTTCCAATGCAAAGCACAGACCTCAGAGGCACCCAAACTGATGATGTTCATATGCACAGTGCTTCAGTCGGTCTAAAATATATATATGTAATTCAATACGCACAGCTGGCTCTTAGAGAAAACACCAAACATGTCGGGGGAAAAACAGGCTTGTATGTGAGAAATATTTGAGTAGCGCCAGGAAGTCCTGACAAATCTATGTACCAGGCAGAATAAAAACAGGTGCTTCCAAATACTTGACATTCATCAGCCTTTTTCTTTCGGCTATTTTTTTTCTCCTGTTCACGCAACATTTTCATCTGTGCCATGGCTGTGATACGTGCTTCAAACGAGCTGAATTCTTCTGATTTTTCTGAAGGTTTTTGGAAATTACTGTTTTCTATATACTGATCACAAAAATAGGGGTTATTTTAAAAATATACGCTAATGAAATATCCTCTGATTTTTGTGAGCAGTGTAGATTCCAAGCAAATGAAGTTAAAGTCCTTAAACGTAATTAATTTTACTGATTGTACACGCAAGGGTTCATAATCCATGAATTGTTTCTATGGTATGCAGCATAAAGCAGGGCTAATTGAGGGAAACATTGAGGGTAAAGTATTCCTTTAAATGCAGTTTGATGCAGGTAAGCACCGTTTAATGACCATCCGCTACTCTAACGTGTGCATTTAAAGTGTGGTTCTACACAGTGTGTATTTTTCTTTAGTATTGCGCTTGCTATAGTTTACAGTGTCATGTATTTGAAAAGCAAACAAGTGTAAACTGAGTAAGTGAGGAATCACTGTGTTGTTGATTTCCTGGAGGGAGTGATACGTATAACGGTTAAGGCTTTGGATGGTCCTTCATACAGCATTTAATGTAACGTTAATTGTTGTACACCTGATACCTGTAGGTTTATTTTGGATGCAGTTCCTTTCACCAATGGCTACTTTGCTGTAAACCTGTAATCTGTAAAGCTCAAACCCCTCTTTCAATTTGCTGCAATTTCAAACAAAGGATTGTTGTCTAGTAAAAGTCACATGATACAGCTGAGCCAGCCTTGACCAAGAGGAGCACTGAGACTCAGGAGCACCCAGCACGGTGGAAACACACAGGGAAATACCAACCTAAACCAGAGCTCTACCAACTGAGCCACTCTGGTTCGTTTCCCATCTCTGCCAAGGTGAGGTCTGTCAGTAACAGTAACAGACCTACAGATTTTTCGGAGCACACATTTGTATTGTTTCCTGTGGGTGTTTCCCCCAGTTTCCATTGGTGTTTCCACTTTGCATGAGGCTACCGTGTCTCAGTGAAGCTGCTTCTTGCTGTACAAGTCTCCACTTCTAATATTCTATATTAATAATATATATGGTAATATACTGTATGTTAATACAATATTAATAGATTCGATTCTATTCTATACTCTCAAAAGGATTTAATACATCACATGGAATTTTTTTTTAAATTCCATAATTTTTTTTTCCTTTTTTAAAAAAATTTAATTCCATTTAATACATGGAAAAGACAATCAAAATAATTTCCAAAACGTTATATTTTGAAGATGTTATATACAATTAAGTTACAGTTTACATAAATTTCCTGTCACATTTTCAAATGTCTCTTTACAGCACAAATTCTTAAAGGATCTAGTATAGTTTGATGATTATGCAAACATATCAGAAGTAACTCCTGTGTAATATTTGTTTATATTAATTAAGATGAGATTACACAATTGATATTAAGGATAATAATGTATTTGGGAAAAGCCACAATAAATAATTTTCCATGGTCAGGCACATGTAGACAGTATAAAGCATATCAGCCAAACAATACAGTTCATTCACAGTTAATACGATTTGAAATGAGGCAGAAAAACAAAGGCACTTTACATGTTTTTTTGCAGTTGTAGTTTACACTGGAGTACACAATTGCATAACACATAATTCACTGAATATCTGACAGTCTTAAAGCATAGGTAGTTTAACTGTTTCATCAGGCCCTGCCGCAGACTCTGACAAATATATCGGTATTAGGATTCTGACTTGAGATAGTTACAAGGATTTATAATCTATTTAAACCCCTGCCATTAAGATAGTATTACGCTAAATATGTACAAAATCATAATTCATAGGCAGCCTTCTGTTGGGAGGTTTTACAGTGCCAGCAGCATCAGCACAGTCTAAAAAGGAAGCCCTGTGAACAACGTGATGGTCACACCAGTTAGCTCATTGATTGTGAAAATAGTACTTTTAAAATGTGTGCATCTTTCCAATTTAGTTTTTTGCAAAAGATTTTCTTGTTAAAAGATCCCGCAGCAGCTGCTGTATGAAAACAACAAAAATCATTTAAATCCATAAGTAGAGCCTAGATTTAGCCACGCCCCTGCACTTTAATCCTTTAAATGAAGCGAGATGGCATTAATGTCCTTCAAGACCATGTGGAGACGTGAAGTAGTTGGATTTTATAGTTTTGAAGTAAATGCATCCAGTCTGAAAATCAGTGATAGAATGGCAAGGGTTTACAGATCAAACACAGATTTCTTTGGAATTGAATCAACATTTTTGGATACTATATTTGCATACACTGCTTACATAAAATAGGGGACATTTCCAGAATGGTTTCCAAAATTTTGCGAGCAGTGTATTTGTATTTCAATATTGATTATATACAATATATTTGTATAACTGTTCAAAGCTGTGTTTAAAGTACTTAAGCTTTCTGAGTGTCTGTGGACAGAATCACCAGAATATAATAAGAAAGTACTAGAAGCTGTGAGAAAATCCCGAGCAGAGCTGTATACTGAATAACTGAATTACTCAGAAATAGTCACTACCACGGCAAAGTGGTAAAGTATTAGGACAGATAACAGACACATTTTAAACAGTAGAAAACATACTTTGATATCTGATTGTACGTACAGCTTTACAAATCAACCCTGGGACTATACAGCAGACTACAATGCTGCGAATTTCATCAGGACTTCTGTAACGTTCTGTCACCAACTCCACTTTTACTGTACGTCCAGTACAGTTATGGGATCTCCATTCTGTAACCAGTTTTCATGAAAAAGTTTTTGAAAAAACTGAAAAGATATTTTGAAAAGTAAACGTCCTCACAATTACATATTATCCACACTTACAAGCACAATAGCTCTCAATTACCATAACACATGATTTAGTTGCCTGAAATAAGCCTGTTCGCTTGTTTTCCACACTTTGCTTACTCATTGGCTCTTCACTGGTAAGCTCTGGTAATCTGAACATCTGCCTCTGGTTACTGTCTGAATCCAGTTTGGTACTTGGTTCTTTGGTACTTCCTCCACATACACAGCCCCAAAAGCCAGTAGATGGATTGGTGGGTCTACGACCCCTATTGTCCCCTATGTGCAAGTGAGTGCAATACCCTGTTTTGTCTGATGCCCTGTCCTGGGTGCATTATCTCGTTGAACCCAGTGTTTCCTGGCCCGCTGCAACTCTCACCATGAGGAAACAGTACCTGAAGATGAGTTAATTATTATTTACAACTTTATAACGTGACTCTGTGTATTTGAACCCTAATACAGCCTTTGTGCATTTGATTCGTCTCTCTGTTAGAAATGAAGAGAAAAGCGCTGCGTTCATTAGAATGTGCAGAATGTTCAGAAAGGAAAGCTCTCTGCTCTGCTCTCATAGCTCTCTTTGCCATTGTTCCATAGACTGTAGTTTTCTCTTTACACTGTAACTCTTAAATGTTCTTCTTACAGTCAGTTTGCGACAGATTTAATTGCTGACCATGTGGCTGCTGAGTGTTGCATACTGGGTGGGCTTGTTGTTGGAGAGGCATCTGATGGAGAAGGCTGTGTCTCCTGCAAAGGATTCTGGGCATATCCATTGGAGAATCTGCCTCCATCACGCTCGAGATCTTCTTGTCTTTGCGCGTCTTTTGAGTTTGTGGTGCCTCCATGTGTGTTGGAAGTATTGTTGTGCGAGTGTGTGTGCGCAGTTTCTGTAGACTTTGACAAGGGAAGTGTCTCGTGCTGGAGCTTCACCAGGTGTGGAGGGATGTGCTCATCGTGTGTTTGTAAGTGAGTGTGTGTCTCTGTTATTGATTTTGCATTCGGAGGGCATTTGCCCTTGTTATCCTGGCCTCGAAATCCTCTCAGTTTGGGATTCCAGTGTTCTCGCCACTGTAGGGCCATCGTGGAGCGATCAGCAACCAGCCGCCTCTCTCCCGGGGCCCAGCCCCTCCGGTTCTCCTCTGCACCAATCAAGAGAAAGGTCCGGCCCACTTGGAGGGAGGGGCAACCACAACTCAGATCACGATCAGGAACCCAAAGGGATTGTGGACCTCTCTTTATTTGAGACGACCCGACCCGAAACACAGACTGAACCAACAAAGTGATCTGCCACCAGGGACCAGAGCGCTCTTTAGCCCTAACCTGTACCTTTAGCACTGAAATTGAGAGAGAGAGAGCATTCATTAATAACTTAAAGTGCATTCAGTCTTCATAGCCTTTCATTTTTTTCACATTTTGTGATGCTGAGGCGTTGTGCTAAAACAAAACAAAACTTAAAGTAGAACGCTAGGAATTTCTGCATATTTATTGCAAAGGAAAAACAAAAATTTCAAAGGGGTCACAAGACCATTGGCTATGACACTTGGAATTTATCTATTTGGGCCTCCAATTTATCTTAATCACCTGTCTTATTCTAATTCAGCTGGTTGGACATGACACACATCTCTTTATACAAGGTTACACGATTAACAATGAATTTCAGAGCAAAAACCAAGCCACGAGGAGGAAACAACTGCCTGTAGAGCTCAGAGACAGGATTATGTAGAGTCACAAATGAGGAGATGACAAAAAAGATTCTGCTGCACTGAAAGCCCCCAAGAGCACAGTGTCCTCCATAATTCTTCAACTGAAGTAGTTAGAAGTAGCACAATCAATATAGTTTCCACACAACACACAAACAAAGTAATCAGAGAGAGAAGTGCCTTGGTAAGAGAGGTGCCCAAGATCCCAATGGTTACTCTGGATGAGCACCAAAGATCCTGTGTGCAGATGAAAAAGCCCCAGAGGGTCAACCATAACTGTAGCACTCCACTGCAGCACTCTATATTCACATAACTGTGTTTAAACCATCTGTTTATTATTTATTCTGAATGTTTTTGTTGGTCAAATCCAATACAAAACACTTAGTATAGCTAAAATCACAGTAATGCTTCTATAGCTGTACCTTACTCACTGCACCAAAAATATGCTCGCCTTTATTGCAGATGCATTGACTCACCATAGTCTTTAAGGCAGAATGTCTCCAGGTTCATTTTGACCTTGGCTTGAGAGGGCTGGCAGTAAGACAGGCACTCCTCCGCTGACAGAGGAACGACAGAGAGAGATTTAGGGATTTAGTGCAGGACACGTGAATGACATACCACGGCATCACAAGTTGATCCTTGAACATTAAAGGAATCCAAAGTACTTTCTGACCACTGTGCCATCACAAATCCATCACAAATCAGCTTGTTCGGAGTACATAAAACATATTTTGCAGAAATAAAATAAAATGGGATTCCTATTTAGTAACTGGCTTTAGCATGCGTCAATCAAACTCATAGCAAGCAGGGTAAAGAAAGCAGCTTATCAAACATACATAACTATTCAAAAAAAAAAGATGAAACAGTGTTAATTGTAAGGGTTTAGTCATGGTTTTATCAAGCTGAGTTTTTTGGCTTCCATCACGCAAATGTATCAGGCCCGTCATACCATGCAAGTGTTAACAGCTTGGCAATCCACAGTGTCTTAACAGTACATTTCTGTATTTTCTATAATTATTGTGAATTTGTCCACTTACAAAACGGTTAGCATCTTTTTAATAAATATTATAATAGCCGTACATCTGACTCCTTAATGTATCGTTTGCATGCAAATGTCTTGTGAAGATAACGTCTATATTTCCATTAGAAAAATGATTATGTGACTAGGGTCCGGTTAACGTCCTGTTTCACGAAACGTGTACCTGTAAAAGCCATTAATCACAATACACTGACAGTCCACAAGGTGGCATAGGATAACAGCAATTAACGCTTCCCAAACCCAACAATTAAATACAAAAGTTTTGCAATTGAATCTTCTGCAAGATACACTGCTCACAAAAATATGAGGATATTTCAAAACGAAATTAATACAAATTTTTAAAAAAATGATTCTAGTTCATTAAACAAGATGATCAGAAAAGCCAACGAAAGCTGTTTGATTATGCAAATGAGATTATAAACTCAATTATGGTGATTGAGTAGAAAGTGACACACATGGGGTGAGCAGAAGCATGTCAAACTGGACCAGGGTGCCCCCACATTGACTGTTCAGTAGGGTGTACGGTCACCCAAGAGTGCCAAAAACACACACTGACAGTTTTGGGGCATGGACAGGATCAGATTGTCCAGCAGTTCTTGTTGGATCCTCGTCGTATTCATTTTGGTGAGCAGTGTAGGCGGCCACCCAATGAACTCACCTATACTGTATTGGGGCTGGTACACTGGGGTTGGTGCAGCGACCTCCGGGACACCTGATGAGAGACAGAAGCTCATTATAGCAAGCACTGACAAGTTTATTTGTGTGTCTTTGATTCAGTCTTTCAGCTTTCACGCCTCAGCTGTGTTTGAGCACTCTAATTCCAGTGGAGGCTCATTAGTGCATACTGATCATGTGTGCTTGTGTGTCCTTGCTTAGATGCAACAGTGAAGATATGTTGTGCCATGTGTGGTTGTGCCATGTCTCTCAACGCATGTGGAATGTGTGCCAGTGATTAGTATGAGTGTTTAAGACAGTGTGTTCATAAGCGCACTCTGACTTTTGCCCTTACTATCCATCTTAGAAAGATCTGCGGCTTTGGACCAACCATATATTATATATTTTGCCTGTAGCCCTGACACAACTGGGGCAGTGACACCTAATCTCCCATTAGCCCCATACTGTAAAGCTCTGGTCACCTGTACTGTACATCATGTCATCAGGGGTTCCAAACCCTGAACTTTAAAAAGTGCTCCATACAATATAAAGCTACTATAAGTGTGCAGATGTTTTGCTTGCTCTATACTCCAGTAGGAATCTAGGTTTTGGTTATTGGGGCAGTCAAGCCCAGTAACATTTCATACACTGATTTACATTTTCTATTCTGTAAATCGTCACCAATTTCCCCAGCTTCGCCTGCTTTTCTGCAAACGGTTCAGGGAGTGTGGCACTAATAATACAGCTCAGATCAAATTTCCTCATCGGATGAACCTGCAAACGACTCTTGGGTGCTGATTTTGTTTTTAGACCCAGCGCTGCTGTTAGTGGTAGAGGCCTCTGGTTAAAAATATCAGAGTCAGGCCATGCCCAGTAAAACAACAAACAAGCTTGCCTTTCACTGAGCCCTTTTTCGTGAAGAATTATGAGAGACTCTGGTTGCTGGCTTGAGTGCTGCAACAGGTGCCTCCTGTATATGTCACCTGAGTGAAGATTTAAAGTGTTGCCAACCCCCCAGGATCCGATTTGGCTGAGATTGAAACCGAGCGATGTATGAAGATTAGCACTTTCTGTGCCATGAGCAGGCAGTGTCATAAAGAATAAAGCATTTGTAAATCCACTACAAGCTTATTACCAGGTGGATAGGAACTCGGTCATATGAATACAATCCCTTCAGGGTTCAGAGGCTTAATTGGAATCACAGGAATGACGGGAAACATGCTGGGGATTCTCGGATAAGACACAATGACAGTCCCAACAAAGAAAGACAGAGTATGAATATGGATCTCACAGTACGGATTAATCAATTTAGCCTAATGAGCCAAGAGCGGTCAATGTCAGTACAACACACCACTGAAACAAAGAGAGAAGGGTGGCGATGGCAAGAGCCTGCTGTTTATAACTCTGCTGTTCCTGGGCTCCCAAGTGGCTCAGTGGTAAAGTCAGGAGAGACTGATGATTGGCTCTGCTCACTGGGTGGAAAGGATGGCATTCTTCTGTCCTTTGTTCATCAGAGTGGCATAAGCACTCTATGTTCCATGTGTATGGAAAAGGACAGATAGTGATCTTCTCCATGAGCGTTCATCTGCTCTGCTCTCTCCTGCATGCTTATTTTTTTACTTACTTACTTACTTACATAGATACATACATACATGCATACAGCATTTAGTAGGACTTTACCATGTTGCAGAAAACGGTTTGAATAACAAATCCCCATTATTTCCTAGAGGAAATTCCTACCTGATTCCTGTATATTACAAATGATGACTGTTATCTGTGGATTCTCTATACCTGAGGCTCATTTCTTACTATCTTACAGCAGCATATCTAGAGTTTAATGCTATAAAAGTAAATAAAATAACAATTTCCATATAACTCACTACTAAATAAAGCTAAGGTTGATGGTGTGGGTAGGGCTGAGATGACAGAGCATAATCTATTTCAGAGGATACAGTGGGATAGTGGATTATATAAAGAGTTAGAAGATTAAAATGTGACAGCATTATAGTGGAAATTCAGATAACGGGACTTTAGGAACTGAGTTGCAACTGTACGTGTAATTATATTGCTCAGACAAATTATTTCACTTAGAAATATCCCCTAATTTTTTGTGACCAGTGTTACGAGGCTTATGCTGTCAAAAGGGACATGCAACGTAAAACCGTAAAACTCAGAAAACGTTTGGGGAGTATGGAAAATGTGAATCAAATAAGTATTTACTTTGACATTTATTTCATTACAGACTGTATGAACCTGAGATATTTGATTTTTTTTTTTCTGGTCAACTTCATTTAGTTTTTTAAAATAAACATCCATTCTTGCATTCCAGGCCTGCAACACATTCCAAAAAAATGGAAACCACATCATTATTTCGTTTTTTTTTCCCTCATTACTATTGTTAAATTGCCCCTGTCCCAAATGTGTTATGGAATGTGATACAGACCTGAAAAGCAGGAATGGCTGTTTATGAAGAAAAGAGATGATGTTGACCAGAAGAAAAACATGAAACATGAAATATCTCAGGTTCATTCTGTCTGCAATTAAATAAAAGCAAAACTATATGAAAGACACTGTGGGTTTTTTTTTTGTTCTCATTCTGTCCCAAATTTACCTGCTAGAAGAGTAGATAAGAATTGATAAGGCTTAAAATGTTAAGCAGCATATGTCTAACGGAAGGAAATAGTTCTTTTGAGAGCAGTTATATTTAAAAAGGGTTTATGCTTGATGTTTTTTCATGCTAAAATTGGGCAAATGCTCTGTGAACTGAGACACATGTCCTGCTCGCAAAGATTGAAATGAAATGAAATATCCTCTAATTTTTGTCTACTTCAAAGTCTACTTTATATTTCTGGGTTTAAAACCTGGTTAAAACCAGGGCGCTTCTACAACCCACACATCTTACATACTGTAATCCGATGTTTTGAGTTAAAAGCCAAGTGTTGCATAAAGGTATGAATATTTATTTTTGGATCTGCCATTACAGAGAATATGCTTGTCCATTATTATGACTTGGGTGAAGACCAGGTGACATTCACAGTCATTAAATCAAAAGGAAATGTCCAGCCCCTAAATACCAATTTGCCTTAGCTCTGTTGTTTTCCTACTCACGGATGCAAGGCCGAAGGGCTGAGTGGCTTTGTTTGTATCCTGGAGCACAGCGGTTACACCTTTGCCCCGTCACGCCATCCTTGCACAGACATTGGCCTGTGGACTGGTTACACCAATGGCCCACTGCACCCAGTCGATGGCACTGACACGCTGGAGAACAGGAAGAGAGAATGGAAAGGAGATCAGACTGCACCTAAAATAACACATTTACATGCAAAGCATATGTGTGATTAATTACATGTGTGAGTTTGTGGTATTTAAGGCGACCTGCGACGTGACCTGCAATTAGTAATAAGATTCCTTTCCCATTTTTAAGAAGAGGCTTCGAGGTGAGATGGAAAAAGCCCTAATAAAAATTGTGAAAGTAGGCAAAAGAAACGTCATATAAACACTGAAGGAACAAACGTGGCTATAAAAAGCAGGAGCAGCAGACATAAGCAAGGAGATCTGCTTTATCTCAACTTGCACTTTAATAAACTTCAACCATTTTGCCTATTATGTTCAAGCCAGTCTAATCAGCAACACAATTTAAATAAATGTGATTCAGTACAAATTCCGCCCCTGAATTTGAAGTATGTAATTATTACATTATGTACGTTCAGTCACTTCTATAATTCAAAGCTTGAATATATTGCTCATATCACATGCTTTCTTCTTTAAAGGAGAGGTTTTGCCACCAACACACAATGCTCATAGAGAATCATCCCTTTGTCACGAACGGTTGAATGAGCGTACTGGAGACGAGGATGCAAAACAACTGTAGTTTTATTGAGAGACCAGTGAGGTGGCAGGGTGTGTGTGTGAGCAGGAGGATGGAGTTGAGGCTCTGATGGGAACGGATGGAGACTGGGACCAGGATGGAGACTGGGACCTGGACAAACAAAGAAGCAGAGC
>JAUZST010063022.1:0-22909 GCA_034779995.1 Parotocinclus haroldoi | reverse complement strand
GTGTGTGTGTGTGTGTGTGTGTGTGTGTGTGTGTGTGTGTGTGTGTGTGTGTGTGTGTGTGTGTGTCTGTGTGTGTGACTCTGTGTGTGTGTGTGTGTGTGTGTGTTCTACGATGGATTGGCGTTCCGTATAGGGTTGTTCTTGCCCTTGCACTGGGTTTCCGGATGGGCACTGGCTGGCCCACGACCCCATGTGGATGAAGCAGAAGATAATGAATAAATGAACTTTTTATAAGATGTATAAAGATAGGATACGATATATAAAGTAAGATATACATGGTTATATAAAGATATATTAAGCTCATATTTCTCATTTCTCATATTTCTGTTTTGAGATTTTATTAAAACACATGGAAAAGGTTTCCAAACTTGTGCACATGCCAAGTTTGATGGTATACTATCTTTATGTAAATAGGTAACCAGTAAAGCCCTTAAACATGCTTCAGCATTCTTAAATAAATCATTCCTTAAATATACAGACATGCAGCATCATTAGTTAATGTGACCACAAATGGGCTACTCCACATTTCACATGACATGCCTTAGACCTACTGCTGTTAATAAATGGTCCTGGTAAGTGATCGAGTGTGCTCCACTGCGTTTATGTTATATTTAGAACAGAAATAGAAAGTCTAGAGTTTACTGGCACAGACAGAGGGACACTGAGAACAGGGGTCGGTACATGTACGACCCAAATTGCATCTTGCAGTTTCTAGCAGCTGGTTGTTGGTGTCTCTAAAGTGTGCCAGTGTGTGATGGACTGGTGCCCTGTCTCAGCTTTGTTTTACTCTTAACATTGTCCTTAGAATACAAATAAAAAATAACCAAACAAAGGCAAAGCATCCTGTTTTATCTTAACTGTTTTTTTTTCTAGTCAGGGTCATAACTGAAGGTCTGGACCCTAACCCAGATTTCTCAGACACCTCATGCCTCAGGCCTATGGTTTTGGAGAAGCCTACTGGGCACAGGCAGAGGTTCTGTATGTTCTCCGGCCAACTTTCACGCTGCAGTTTTCAAGTTTGTGTGTGTGTGTGTGTGTGTGTGTGTGTGTGTGTGTGTGTGTGTGTGTGTGTGTGTGTGTGTGTGTGTGTGTGTTTCCTTAGACTGGCACACTAGCCCATGCTTCCTCAAGACCGTGAACAGGACAAAACGGTTATGACAGTGATTGAATGGATGAATGAAGCGCGTGCTTTTTTAAAGCACTTATTCATATATAACAGTTGTAGATATGTTCATGTTGGCTCGTTATGTCTTTATATTTATTAAAGTACAGCATTTTGCCCCGGTTTGTTAGCTAGCATCAGCTGAGCGCTCGCTCAGAAGCGCGTTCACAAAAGCGCGCTCGGACGAGGCGGGGTGGAGAAGCGCGCGCATGCCAGAAGGGTTCCAGCACGAGCGCAGCAACGGAAGATCGTTTCCTGAAACCTCACCTTTTCTGCTGGTTCTTCCAACGAGCTAAAAAGTTCAGTGCGTCTTATTGCAGAGTAAAATGCAGGCTATAAAGTGTGTCGTTGTGGGAGACGGGTGAGTCAAAATTAACATCTTAATGTTCATAGTTCATTAGGTTGGTTCACTGTTCGTATTTGAGCTCTGTTCCTCATAAAGTGCACTTCAGTCTTCACTTGCTCATGTTTAATTGTATGTTTGTTACAGCTTCAGGATTACAATTGCTCACACTGCTAAAAAAAAGGGGATATTTTATTTTAAAGTGTCCCTTAATTTCTGTGAGCAGTATATTACATTATAATTTCACACCTTTCTAGTTTTAATACACTGCGAGTTTGCATGCAGAATAACCTTGCTCGTTGAATTCAAACAGTCAAGATTATTGACACACTGCTCACAAAAATGATGGGATATTTCAAAAGGAATATGAAGAGGATCCCACAAGAACTTCTGGACAATCTGGTCCTGTCCGTGCCCCATCACTGTCAGTGTGTGTCAGTGTCTTGGCTGACCATACACTCCACTGAACAGTCAATGCGTGTGAAGGCCTACAAGGTCTCACGTCCCTTTCGTCATCCTAAACCTCTGTCGCATGTTTTAGACTGATTGATTCCTACATTTCAGTAAGTGTTACCAAATTAACGGCCTACACTACTGGCAAAAATTAGGGACACTTCATTAAAGGATATTTTATTTTGAAGTATCCCCTTGTTTTTGTGAGCTGTATATGAGGAAACTACTAAAAGGAAAGTCCAGGCTTTAAGGCAGAGCAGGGAGATTTTGTTATGTCGTTTGCGGCAGAACAGCGATGAAGATCGGATCAGATCGTGACCTCGTGGCAACACTGCACTTGGATGTTAAGGGAACCAGAACAAAACATTTTTCTTTAAGCTGAGCAGTAAAGTGCTGGTGAATGTAGAAACCACGCTGCACTTACTCACTGGGGTTTTTAAAGAAATGTCCTCTATTCTACTCTAATTTCCTCTATTCAACTCTAAGATTACTTATACTAGATTTCCATATAGTGGTTATAGCTTAAGCTTACTTTATAATTTATACACACAGAGTTATGCCAACTTTTGTGACAAACTTCCTTCCATTATGTAATACATATTTACATCATAACTGTTTTGAATTTTTAATTACCGTACAGTTTTTTTATCAGCCCCAAGGCTTGCCTAATTTTATTCACGTCTAAAAAAGAAGCTATTTCAGAATTATTAACGATGATCAGGACACATTTATTTTGATGTAGAGATTTAGTATTTAGTGATCTATCTATTCAGAGTGACTCACAAATAAAACAACATACCATCCAAGGTAAAGGGCCCAACAGTTTCAGCTTGGCAGTGCTAAGGTCTTGAACCCTGAACCTTTTGGATCATAGACCAGTGCCTTAACTATAACGTGGACATTTTAAATAAAGTCAAATTTCGATTACATGCCCTCCCTGGCTGTGTCCAAACCCTTGGATTGATTTTCTCACATTACTTTGCACAGTGGTGCAGTCGTTTTGTGCTGTTTCCTCACAGTATCAGAGATCCCTGCTTCGATTCTGTTCCTCCTGTTCATAATGTTCTTCATGTGTATAAAGACTGTTTGGTCAACTGGTGTCTCTGAAAGGGTCCCAGTGTCTGTCTGTGTACAAGCTAGATTGGCACTCTGTCCTGGGATGGCTCTTGGCTGCTGGTTAGGCCTTGAACTTTACTGTGAGGCCAAACCTCGTTATCTGATTGGATGGCGATACATACGTATAACGATAAGCTTATTTTCATGATTTCCTATAGGCAAATCAATACATGGTTCATGGTTATTCAAAACCTCACCTTATAACGATATCAACATAATCTAGCAGTGCAGAACACTATCTGATTAGCCCTCCTGCCTGCCTGTCATTTGCTAATTGTAGGGTTGTCAGCGTTTTAACTATATAACAAACAGCTGTAAACTCTAAATACAATTAAAGTGAAGGGTGTAGGTCGAAGTAAGAAGTGATTCAGGACAATGTGTACTTGTGTTATTTTCCCCATGGCCAGTTGTTAAAGCTTAGTGGTTTGGATAGCATTGAAAAGGATTAGTATACACGGACCTGTACATTTGTTTACCTGTGTTTTATCAAATAAATACGATTAATACTTTACAGAAAAAATAATAAACTAACAACATCTAGGGAGTTACACTTTCGAATGTATTTATGCGTAGAATGAACATGATAGAATGCTGTCACAATGGTGTTCCCTGTGGCACAGAGGTAAGAATCTGCTGCTGGAAATCCCACTTCATGAGGACCTAGCTTGGAATCCCATGCTGCTCAAATAACAGTTTTGGCACTAATGACTCAGTTATGGCAAAGGCGCGTGCAGACCAAATTTGGTTCACTTGTTATCTGGCACAATTACTTTCATAAGGGTTTTCAGAAACAGTATCGCATGTGGACCACATGTCCACAATCCATCCATCCATCCATCCATCTATCCATCCATCACAGGTCATGGGCCAGCTAGTGCCCACTCGGCAACTCTGGGCGCAAGGGCAGGCACAACAACACACGGGGCACCAATCCATCGTAGGGCACACACACACACACACACACACAGTCGCACACTAAGTGCCATTTTAGAGACATTGATTAACCTAACATACGTCTTTGGACTGTGGCTGGAAGCCGGAGTACCCGGAGTTAACCCATGCAAACACAGGGAGGGCATGCAAACTCCACACAGAAAGGACTTAGGTCGCTCCACCCTGGGATTGAAACCAGGACCTGCTTGCTGTGAGGCAGCAGTGCTACCCACCGAACCACCGTGCTGCCCTCACATGTAATCTATCATAGGTTAAAATTGTGAAGCTCTGGCCTGCAGTTCTGGCAGATCAGTAGTTTAATCTTTTGTTCTTTACTATAACAGTAAGCAATACAATTTCAGCAAACCACACAGGCAGCAAGCTGGCTAACTAGCCGACGCCAGGCATTCCAGGGATTTGCACATGCAGTATATGGGGAAAATGGTAAATCTGCATGTATTGATCATGTGGGATTAAAGTTACACTCAGGTTAAACAAAAATCCTTTGTGGACAAATGTAAGTAGACGCCCCGTATAATTAGTGATATCTGTTAATTCTAACAGCTCCAAAATGTTAAGTAAGGATGTATCTTCATAGACAAACTGAGTAGTAGAATGGTAATAATAAGCATGTCTGTGCCTTTCAATAGGACCTTTTCAGTTCATCAACACTGTGATCTGCCGTAGAACTATGCCCTTAAAGAAATGTGTTGCCATCTCAGATGGACAACTTGTCTTTCTTGCCCAGGCCAATGAATGTCTGAAATACATTAAGCTATCATCATTGAATCAGGGTATATTGTCCAACTTCACTGCCTGACCTCACAGTCATGTTCCAAAATCTAGTAGAAAGGCTTTTCAGAAGACTAAAGTCTTAGTTTTAGCACTAAATGGGACACCAGATAATACCTGTTTTTGGGTGTCCACAAACCCTTGGCTCCAGAGTACACTCTTTTTTCTGGCGTGTGACTTTGTGAGTACCATCTTGGAGACACAGACTGGTTTAACTGGTTAAATTTCATAGTAAGATTACTGAGAATATGAATGGTTGTTCTGCTTTGTCATACTGTTTATTATGGTAGTGTTATATATCAGGGATAAAAAATACCTATTTGGGTACCCTAGATTTAGATTAAATTAATTACATTTAATATGAGGTAATTTACAGCTATGATGTTCTGATGTTTGAATGGAACACAGGTGACAAATGTTATGAAACAAATTCCAGTTAATTGGTGTTTTGTTGGTCACATCTGGTAACCTAGTTGGGTTGTTGGGTTTGTCCATGCACTCTGGTCTAACCAAAAACATTCCAGGATTCCTAGATGGACTGCTCATTTTTTTGGTATGTGTGAGTGTGTCATACCAGTTTGTTTATACCTAGGACTCTCCAAGACATTTCCAGGTTAAAGGAGAATACTGACTAGATATTAAATGCGACTTCTGGTAGCTTGTGGCTGTGAGCTTGTGGATGTTTATACAGTTGCGGTACATGTCTATATAACAGAACGTCCAGAGTTCAAACCCACTGGTGGGCCATTAAACAAGGTTCGTGTCTCACAATCCATTCCATACATCATTTGGTAAGATGCGTTGCATACGATTTGTTGTATAAATGCAACAAATCGTATAAATATAGGGTCTATTTGGTGGGATTTCGTCTTCATTCTTAGTCGAATATTCTGTTGATTTTCTAAGCATGTTCTTCTGGAACTTGAGGAAGGAACACATTTTATGCATAACAATACAATCTAGAATAAACTATTAATAAACCTGTTATCTTTAGACAAAGTGGACCGTCTCTCTGCTAAAAAATAGCAAACACAAATATGTTGTGTTTTGGATACTGGTATACTGAATGACTAGTATGACCACACCAGTATCATGTAACATCTTAGTCCATGATGGTTTATCCTTGTTAGCGCTGGTCTGGTAATGCAGCACTTGTAGGTCTATACAAATTCCAATGATTTCATATCCATTTAAGTTTATTCCAGGTTAGCACCGTGTACATTAATTTCCATTTGACCAGCGTTGCCAAACTATTGCACAAAAAATGCACCCTTTGTTGATAAAGCAGTACAGTTCATCCTTACAGATTGAACTTTATTGGTTCCAGAATCAGAGCTCCCCAGAAGCAATGTAAATAAGACTACTCCATTCCTGACACTAAATGTTTATATTCTTTTGTAATTAATGATTAAAAAGCATAGAGCAAATACGTTTATTAATACAATAATAACAATCAATAAATACATAAAATGAGTGAAAATAAAGTGAAACTTTATAGCCACTGAGGCGAACATGGTTTTGGTATGTCTTATCACTGGGACAGCGGTGCCATGTCTGAAATCACAACCATAGACTGATGTTATATGAATACAAAATATAATAATACAATTATATAATATAATATCATATGATATACATATGTCTATGATCACGCCCTAGTTTTTCTTCTTCTTTTTGGGTTTTGTAGTGATTGGTGTACCTTACTGGCTCATTATCACTACCGACTAAACTGAATAACATTCATCATTTTGGAAGATCGCACCTTTGAGTGTGATGCATAGGTTGCCCTTGTTCAAAGTCTGAATTTCTATTCGAATCTGGGGGCAAAAAAACTTTTCAGATGGACCGTTCAATGTCTGAGTTGTTTGAATCAAGAGATTAAATTTCATGGTTCCACTGTATTAGAACCTTCTAAATTGGTGTTATTACTGTAGACATAAATACATCACACCATCTAGCGCAGCTAACTGACTCATGCTAGGTAGCCTATGTTGCCTGTCAGATCTCATACTATTTGTAAAACCAATGAAAATATGTAAATATAACAACTGCACAAGTTGAAGACAATGCATTTAACTGAAATGCAGCATTAACACACGTATGCACTGAGCTACAGGCTTTGTGTTCCTCATTAATAACGAAACCGCTAGTAGCATTTGCTGACTAGCAGCTCTGTGTACACCATGCTGTGATTAATACACACGTGGTGCGATTGGAAATGGAAGTGCAGCAGTTTTGAGGCTCTACTGAAGGCCTTTAGGTCCAATATTTTAAGAAAATATGCACAGGTCACAATTTCCTGGTGCTGATTTAGATCTCTCAGGTTGCAAACAGAGCATTGTTATACAAATAGTTCCTGATTGACCGAAATTAACATTTGCTTCCTTTACTGAAACAATTTTGGTTTGAAGCATTTACTATCGCTAGGAGTAGTCTTTAAGACCTAGGAACCTACTTAAACGTATTACTTGTATACATGTAAAATAATAATGAGCATTTGTGACTTTTTGTGACCATTCGTCGCTGTACGAAATGCACCTGGTTGTGGCGCAAAAACGAGAAGTAAAGCGTGGGTCATTGCAAATGTATCGCTCTCTTTTCTCATTTGAGGATATCCTGTGTAAAGAACGGGTGCAGTTCTCTCTTTCAGAGTTGCACAGTTCCTCTCGCGCTGTAGCCCACTCGCTTAAGTTCCTCATTTCGTGGCAGAGTAGCTAAAGGGAACGTCATTCTGATCTCACGTGTTAGCTAGCTAGTATTAGTTAGCTATCTCTTACTGCACATACAGTTGATAAGGAAAGACATATCTGCTGACGTTTGCTGTTTCAGTTTTAGATGGATATAGCTTTAAACATATAATTACGATTACTGGTTTAGCAACCTGCATGCCTGTTGGCACAGCCATAATAGAAATGTGTAGTAGGGATTGAAAGGTGTAAAGATTTTTTTCAGGGTTACGGATGTTAAATGTGGTTTTTATATGGTTCAGCAAAAAGCAAACGCACTTCTTAAAATGGCCTTACTGAGAGAACTGCCACAAACAACAGAAAAAGCAACGATATATTTGAAAATAGATGCATATCTTCCAGTTAATTTATGAATTAAACTTAATACCAAACTAGGAGAATTACTGGAATGACAGCCATGATGAGCATGTTTTTTAAGCTGCTGTAACTCCTGAACCTGTTTGATTAAAATAGCAGCACAAGCAGCAAACATATGAGGAACTAAAACAACTTATTCATACTTAACACCCAAAAGTTACTTTCATTACTAAGCAGAAATAGTAGAATAATCCCTGGACTATTTACACAAACACTACAGGGAAAAAAACACAGTCCTTAAACATGGCATGTTGTTTCATATGCTTCCTAAATGTTTTAAACAGTTTGCATTTAAACTCGCAGAAGTACATCGTATTTAAGTCACCATGCAAATGGGCGTTAACATCTTTTCATTTAGAAAACCAACAAAACTTCATTTGACCAGTTATCTCCAAACGTACAGAGGACTGTGCATGAATGGCATAAGCATAGGGTTTTTTGGACTTTTGTACAAACCATGGCTAATTCCTTTGGAAAAAACATTCTTCTAAAGGAAAGAGAGAAGTAATATGATGTCAAGGACTGATACCATCTGCAACTGGACAGACATTTTCTGCCATTATGTGCAGGAGGACTGGCTAATGTAAGAGGAATTTCAGAAATGCCAGCTGCCTAGTAAACGATTAAAGACGCATTATCAGTTCTTTATTTGCCTCATTACTGAGGAGAACTATTATACTCGTGGAACCAATATGTTTAAATATGTATTATTAAACAGGTATGCATCGCTTAACGTCCACATATTAGGAAACTTTGGGTTTGGATCTGGATCTTGTCCATTTGAACACATTTATAGGTAAAACTGTCTTTTCTTTCCCCTGAATGCGGTTAAGAATTAAACAGATTTGCAACAGCTTAAAACAAGTTTACCCAAAGCTGAGCCTAGACCCCAAATGAGCAGCCAGAGGCAGCAGTGGAAAGGAAAATTCTCCTGTGAATTTTGCAGTGACTTTAAATCTGGTTTATACTTTTAACTTTTAACCACATGACAAAGTGAGCTCAAACGAGTAGTGGTTCCAGTTATGCAAGGTGCAACAGGTTGAAAGTGTGATTTTGATCACATTCATTTTCAGATCCGCCATCTGTGCCCTGTCTAAATTCAATAGAAATGATTCTGCAGTGCCTTTACTACTTGCGGTCACTCACTTATTACTGTTGCTGCGTTATAAGAACAGTAGCTCTTTGAAAGGAGACGCATCTCCACCCTGTTTGATGTTGTGCATATTACTGAAATGCTTGATGACAGTAGCTTGTAGCGTGCAGATCCATTTATTCAGAAGAACAGCTCTAAACTCTAAAGAGACTTTAAGCTGAGGAGCCTTGACATATGAACACACTGCCATATTTAAAAGTGTGTTCACATGTATGCAGCACAGAGAGGGCACAGAATGCATTCAATAAGCACTTCCGTACAGAGACAGGAAACGTTCATCGGCCGTACTGCAACCAGGCTGATCAGATACCTGTTAATGTTTACTGTTTGCTAAATATAAATGCTTTTTATTAAAGCATTTCATCATGAATACCATGCCATGCCATTCGGAGCCACAATGCAGTACAATCAAGTTGTGTGCGTGTGTGTGAGGGTGTGCATGTCGTGAGGTTGAGTCGCAAGATAGAGAGAGATGCTGCAACTTCTAGTGAGCACATTTCAAAAAGATTTGTGCTGTCTCTTCCTGACTGAAACCGCCTTACTTCCTGTCACGATGCTGCAAGCCCTCATGCTGCGCTTCACCCTCTGTCTCAAACACGCTCGCTCCCCTGTGACGCGCAAGGCAACTTCAAAGAGCCTTCCGAATTCGAACTGAACAAACACAGCAAAAGCCAGACATATCTGAACAAGAATGTTTTACAATTCTGAAATAAGAACAGCCCCCTGCTGGTGTGGGTTTGCTTTCGAAATGTGGGATTCGTTGGAATCGAAGGTGTGCATGAAGGTAGCGCTTCTTTGTTAGAGATGTGTTGTTTGGTTATATAAATGAAAGGGTTTTCACGCCATCTTTGCAGGGAATGAGCTTAAGTGCTTCAAGTCGTAAAATATGTCTCAGGTGATTGGCTGAACGTCTAAACCAATAATTCTTATTGATTAGGTGTTCATTTAGAAATATGGCTTGATTTTCTGTGAACATAATAATAGAGAGGGGGCTTGGGTGGTGGAGAGGTGTAGTGCTGTAGCCCTTCAGTGTGGGGACTCGAGTTTAAGTCTCTTAAAACTTGATCAGAGGATCATCCTCCTGCCCTGCAACACCGACCCATACGATGGGTCCCTATGTAGAGTTCATATGGAGCCCTGTGTTGGACTGACACCCTGTCTAGAGTGTCCCTCTGCCTGCACCCAGTGAATTCCAGATTGCGGATGCTCCAGACCCTTGCCCTGACCCTGAGCAGGATGAGCAGGAGTTTTCCTTTTAACAAGACTGTATAGATTTCATTTGGTTATCTTCTAAACCCGCTTAGTCCAAGCCTATCCTGTACCACAGGGCACACACACTCACACAGAGATGTCAGTTGAACTAAGGCATGTCTTTGGAATGTTGTAGGAAATCCGATTATGAGGAGGAAACCCATTAAGACAAGGGGGGAACATGCAATCTCCATGTGTACGGAGACTTGGGATGCCGTGAGGTCAGGGAATGTGTTGTTGGTAAGGGCTGTTGATGTGACTCAGTGACGAGCTGTTAAAGTTCAAACCGAGCATCAGAATGGGGAAGAAAGGTGATTTCAGTGACTTTGAACATGGCGTGGTTGTTGGTGCTAGACGGACTGGCCTGGGGTATTTTAGAAACTGCTGATTTATAGGAACTGGTCCAGTGAATGGTCAGAAAAAGAGAAAACATCCAGTGAGGGAAGCGCTTAGGGTGAAAATGCTGATGGCAGAGGTGAATATAGACTGACCAGATTTGTTCAAGTTGATAGAGAAGCAATAGTAACTCAGTTACCACAGTTAGAACAGTTACTCAAATGAAGTAGTTGACCACACCGGGTGCCACTGATGTCAGCTTAGAACGGGTAACTGAGGCTACAGTTTGCATGGCTCACTAAAATTTAACAATATTAGATGGAGCAAACATAGTGAAATATTTCCAGAACCTTGCTGAATCTATGTTACAAAATTTAAACACAACCCAATACTAGGCAGGAGTACCTAATAAAGTGGCCAGAAAGTTTGACCTATTATTAAAAATCCTTGTAATCCTTAATTAATTCATGCCATGAATAATCTTAGCCAATACAACATTTATGCAGTGTGGCATTAAATGAACATGTAGACACAGGAAGTGGACTGTGTTAACAACATCTGTCAATAATATTGTGAGTCTGGTTTGTGCTCTTGTTTTGTTGATCTCTTTGTTACCATTTTGGGTTGCAGTGTAGGGTGATCTGTATAAATACTCACACCACATCAGCCTCTGGACTTCTTAACAACTCTAAGTCAAGCGAACACAAGCCTGCATGTGTGACTGTGTAAGAGAGGTGCAAATAACAATTGTGATGGAGCAGGTTCCTTGTACAGAACATGTGTAGCCTGGAGCTGTGTTTTTAGAAATGTGTTCAGTTTCATCATGTTCTGGAGCTCAGCATTCCTTCATATGCTCATGTAGCTACACGCTCAGCACTGATGTTCTTACCCATACCCCCTCACATACACAAAAGTCTGCCTTTCTATCATTATGGGGACTTGTCATTGATGTAATAGTTAACCTCAACCTTAACCTCAGTAAGCGAATAATCATTTGGGTCTCCAGACCCACGTTCTTGTAGTTTTTCTTTGGATTGGCCAAATGCAATCACAAGGTACACAATGTCAAATCTTTCTGTCCTAGTGGAAACGTTTGGTCCTCAGATGATACACAAACTTGACCCACTCACACACACAGGATACAGACTCCTGGTGGTAATTAATGCCACACCTGTCCCGAAACCAAACCTAACCTCCTTAACCTAGAACAATTCTTTTTACTAAGTGAAGTTGTAGTTTATCAAAAAAAAAACAGTTATCTGTGTGGGGACCCCCACTGACATAATGATTCGTGTACCTAATTAATGCGACACCTAACCCTAACCTTATCCAAAGATATTTTATTTAGATCTTTTAGATTTTCAAAAGAAAGCTGCAGTATATGTTATACGGAACCTCGTGAGGACCAAAAAAAGGTCTCCACAATGTCAAACATGTCAGATCTTTCTATTCTTATGGGACATTTTGGTCCTCAAAATGTAACACACACACACACACATGACCATTCCATGTCTCACTATCTTTGTAGGGACCTTCCATTGATCTAAATATTACTGTAGCAAATGAATTATACACTCATACCTATCCATAACCCTAACATTAATCTATAAATCAGTTACCTAGCAAATATTTTGATTCTTTTGGTCTTTTAAAGGAAAGTTGCCATTTCTGTCAAATAAAGGCAGTTAACTTTGTGAAGGCCAGCAAGTCAAATAAGGTCATGATCTTTCTATCATGTCCCTACTTGCCTTTTCTATCTCCACGATTTAGTATAAAGATGGACACACACACACACACACACACACATAAACCGCAGATCCAGCATGTGCATATCTCTTACACTGCTTGTCAAGACAACTTAGGGAAACCATTTTCCACAAAGGAATGTGTGTTACCTGTAGCTCTAGTTTAAGACGGGACGTGGTCAAAAATCCTCTGACAGCATCATATTTATTTTATACTGAATCGTCCTGTTCAATATTATCCTTAATATAATCATGTGGACCTGCAGCACTAATCCACCACAATTACTTAGCTTTGAGCCTTGACGGTGCCTTGCAGCAGGGTCGGGCATCAAACAGGCACGATTAGCTGCGTCTCTGGCCAAAATATGGGACAGGAGGTGGTGTGTGGTCCAACCCCCTAAGCAATTTAAACTTTATCTTCGCCTTTCTGCACGTCTACAGGACATGTTATTGGTGCTAAATGATATTGGAGCGGTTGTTAAATGCAAATGCTGCAAACGCTTTTCCAGACTGTAATGCAAATGACTAAGGAAGATAGCGTTTCTTGAGACTGGAGATGCAAATCTTTCTCTTTTCTGTGTTACAGGGCTGTGGGTAAGACATGTTTGCTTATCAGCTACACCACCAATGCTTTCCCTGGAGAATACATCCCTACAGTGTGAGTACTGACTTCTTGTTATAACCCTTCCAAACCGTTCCATTCAGCCAGATTATTACAAATGTGCTCAAAACGTAACATAACATCCAGCCGCATGTTCATGTTAGGGGAATCCCCTCATGGCAGGTGTTTGTTCCAAGGTGCGAGGGGAACACATCACTGATCTTACACTCTCTTAAAAAAAGTATTGGAACAGTGAGGCCAACACTTTCATTTTTGCTTTAGACTGAAAGCATTGGGGTTTGACATTAAAAGATGACTATGAAACAAAAGACAACATTTCAGCTTTTATTTCCAAGTATTTACATCTGGATCTGATTCACAGTTCAGAAGGTATCACCTTTTGTCTGAATTTTTATTGTGAGCAAAAGTATTGGAACAGATCAACTTAAAATCGAATTAAACTGAATAAGACTTAATATTTAGTTGCAAATCTTTTGCTTGCTATGTAACATTATTTAGCAATGGTGGACATATGTAGTTATTGTCCATTCTCTTTATTTGAATAGAATCAGGAAATACAGGACATTTGTATGCAATATTAAAAAAAAAAAAAACGGTTGCCACGGTTACACGGTTACACTGGCAGGTATTTGGTGTGACCTCACCTTGCACTTACACCTGGCAGCTTCATGGGGATACCAAGCCGATGCTTCTACGTTCTGAGTTTAATCAGGAATGGTCATTTTTGGGTCATTTCTTTCCAATCATTAACAATGTTATGTATGGTCATGCTAAAATAGCAAGCAGCATAGTGGCCTAAGATTTTTGCACAGTGCTGTTTACAGACTCGCAGGAGGCACACTGAGTTTGTGTTTGTATTGTTGTTTGTTAGGTTTGATAATTATTCAGCCAATGTGATGGTGGATAGCAAACCTGTTAACCTGGGACTTTGGGATACAGCAGGACAGGAGGATTACGACAGGCTCCGCCCACTGTCTTACCCACAAACGGTACGTATAAGTTCATTCAAAGTCACGTTTATTCTATAGCTTTTTTTTTTTTTTTTTTTTTTTTTTTTTTTTTTACAATAGATCTTTGTCTCATAGCAGCTTTACAATTTTTAATATTTTATATTATCTAAGCTCATCCCAGTTTGAGAAAGCATAGAGTGACAATTCTTATTTGGTTTATTTTGTACAGGTTACTCGTGATTTTGTGTATGATTTTCCCCTACTTATTTGTACCAAGCTGATTTGAATGTGCCTGTTCTGTTGCACATACCCTTTACATTTATGACACAGTGAGATAAAAAGTACTATATAACTATGGTAATGTCTGGGACTGTGGTGTCCTAGCTGTTAAAGTACTGCACTATGGATCAGAGAGTCCAGGGTTCAAATCCCACCTCCGCAAAGCTGCCACTGCCTTGAGCAACGCCCTTAACCCACACTTTTTGGAAATGTAAGAATGTATCAATTGTATGTCGATCTGGAAAGGGGCATCTACTAAATGACAGAAATATAAATGGTTACCGTCCATTTTGCCAACATCCTGTCTCACAGAAAGTAATGCGGATGCTAATGCGGTAAACGGAGCCTACCTTTATAATACAGCGTGTGTATAATAAAATGTCTGTTGTGTGTGTACTGATAACGTGCTGCGTTTAAAGGTGATGGGATTTTTAAGGAAGTCATGACATCCCATGCCTTTGTGTATGTGGCTTGAACTTTATGGCTTACATCATCCTTTAGCTTCCTCTTTAAAAAGCGTTTGATTAAAACACTGGGTTCAGTATTTCTTTGTGAACTTTGCAAACATTTGTTTATCAGTTGTGGAATAAGCATCTATATTGAACCTATCAAGATGAGGGCGTACGCTCAGTTTGGATTTGAATTTGAAACTCTGATTAATAGTGCATGGCTCCTAAACTGAGCTTGTGATTTTGTGTTTCAGGACGTGTTTCTCATCTGCTTCTCTCTGGTCAGCCCAGCATCGTTTGAGAACGTCAGAGCCAAGGTCAGTCCTTTAACTGAGCACACACATGAGTGAAATCTTCATGACATCCAGCCTATGAAGACAATACCACATGTTGGTGGTTTCAGTTTAAACGATACATCAGCTGAACCTAATATCCATTTGGCTGTGCATATATATTATTTTGGTCAACTGTTTAGATTATGCAAAAAGCGTATTTTTGTCCATTGCACGAAGGTTGCCATTTTTTTCTACAATTCTTGGAAGAAGAACATTCTTTCAGTAATGTCTAAGATCAAAAAGTTTCAAGTCAAATTCAGATTCATTTCAATGGTGCATTGTCTCAAAGGAGCTTTACAATGTTCCATTATCCAAAAACCAAACTGAGCAATCGTTGACCAACAGTGACAAGAGAAAACTCCATAAATGTTCTAAGGAATAAACCTTGGCAGGACCAAAACTCAAAAAGGGACCCGACCTGCTTCTTATATGTAAGAATTAAGTTACTAAGTTATCTAATTAATTAGTTATATATTAGTTATATTAGTTATACATATTTTAAATTAATTAATTCAATTATATTTTAATTAGAATTCAATAATATGATTAATATATACTGCTCATGACAATTACTGGATATTTCAAATTGAATATAAAGCGAATAAAAAAAGAAGCATTTGATTTTATTTCATAAACAAGAATCATCAGAATAGCAAATGAAAATTGTTTGATAACGCAAATGAGATTATGTTGATTAAGAAGCAAGTGGTGAACAGGAGCATGTTAAACCAGAGGAGAGTGACCCCACATTGAGTGTTCAGTAGGGTGTGTGGTCACCCAAGTGTGTCAAAACATGCCAACAGCGATGGGGCATGGACATGATCAGATTGTTCTTGTGGGATCCTCTTTGTATTCATTTTGAAATATCCCATAATTTCAGTGAGCAGTGTATTACACTATATATAACTCACCATGCAGTAAGTTCACTGGGCACTAGATGCCACTCTGTGCAAACCAATAAGATCCGTCCACTTAAATAACTTGAGCGTTTTCTGTAAACAAAGTTTAACAGGTAAAGAGCTAACATGCATATGCTGTTATCGCACCTGAAGCCAGTGTGCATTGACAGCTTCTCACCTAGACTATATTTAATTCCACAGTTATTTAATTATACTTGGCAAATTTCAGATGTCAGCAGGTGAAGATCATATTCGGCTCCGTACAGCCTAGGCACAAGGAAACATTTTTCTGCAGAAAATGTCTTTCAAGTACTGAATATATATCTTCATCATCATCAAGCTTGTGGTTTTGGCAGTTGCACTTAGTAAAGTAAGGTGATACAACGGCATTCAACAATGAATTACACTGATTTAAGGCTAGAGGGTGGTTAAACGGTGATGTCATTGTTATTTTTGAACTTTGCGTCACTTGACTCGGAGTACATTAAATCATTTCTATACAGAAAACATGGTTTTTAAGCGATTACTATGCTTTATACTGTAGTCCACAGTGGTTGCAAGGACTTGTTCCACCATTTACCCATCCACAGTGAACACAATGACGGGCAAATTTCGGATGACTGCAGACTTGCAGATGATTTGGAAACTTAGATAATGATCACCAGTATATACTGTAATAAAAATTTTTAAAAAACCCTCAAATTTACAGTAAAACACTGGAGGCTGTGCTTGGCAGAATTTCACCAAGACTTATGCTTATGCAAGAGTTATGCTTTTTTGACTATTGTAAATGTTTAGTACACTTATGAGTGACACTATGTATTTTTTTACAAAACACAATTGCAAAAATTACAGTATAAGACATTATATTGTATACAGTAGTGTCAGCAGAGAAAAGGACTCAAAGCTCATAGCGCCCTTTCTGAGATGACACCCAACAAAGCACAGACACAATACCAGCCATGACAAGAGCTATTACCAGTCAATGCAAGGCCATAAAAACAGTGGCAGTTTAAAGGGGCGAACTGAACACCTCAGTGACTCTCAGTATGACACTTTCATTGGCTTTTACCTCCAACAAATCAGTTCATCAATTTTGCTGAAAGTCCATAAAGAAATCATTTGCCTTTGATGGAGAAGTTATCTTTCTTGACCGTAACCCCATCACGCACCTTTTGAGATGAACGACCCCGGGCTTATAGTCCATCAGTGCCAGGCGTCACGTTTAGTGTCTGTTTATGCTCTCCAGAGACTGTGGTGGTGCAGCTCTTTGTTCCTGGCCTATGCACCACAAATTGCTTGGACTGTACATTTTAAGATTGAATGAGCTGCAAATGTCTCTTTCTTTCTAAAGGCAAATGTAAACGTAAATCAAGTGGAACGCCTTCTTATAAACGTCAAGACTGATGTAGCAGTAGAGGGTGACAAATGTCATATTAATGCCCATGTTATTGGATGTACAGGTACGCCCCGCTTTACAATGGCCCAACTTCTGATATTTAAACTTTACATTAATCGGACAATAAACACAAATATGCCTTTCACAGAAAGTGGAAGCGACATATAGTATATATGCAGTATACAGATGATTCTCCCGCACTCAGATGAGGAAGTTATCACTGCATGATGTAGGGAGTCATGTTGCGGGATCATGTAGTGAGAAAAAACAGTGATCCCCATTATAATGGTTCTTCATTTTCACTTTCAGTATATTGTGTATATAAATAGTCAGTTATGTTATGATTATACAATAACTTTTATGTTAGCGCGGTCGCGGTCACGTTTTAAAACATTAATATACACAATGCTCTAAAATCCTCCAGCAATCCCCGGTGCGTGATAAATGGAGTTGTGGTACGAGTGACGCGTGCTGAGAAATTTAGTAAGGAAAAGCCCTGGTCGCTGTCATGTTTTTAACACAACTTATGATGGATTGTTGGACAGTATCCCCATTATAAATCTACCTGTTAATTTCAAGGTTTCACAAAGCTTTACTATATGATGCGTATATATGTTGTATAGCATATTGTACATACTGAATCATTTATATAGAATAAGTAGTGACTGGTTCAAAAGTCACATTTCTTTACTACAGGAATAAAAGACCTACTGAACATGGCCCGATGGATCGCCTACTAAAATGAATCGCCCCTCATTTCAAATCATCATCCTTATATGTATGTACAGAGCGTGCGAGTGTGGAGAGGCCTTTTAATCTTTGCCTCTCTCCCTAGCAGTGCATTTCCCATTAACCCGGGTCATCTCTATTGATTTGATAGCAGCATCTTCATCTCAATCACTATCAATTTAAATTGCATTTATGGTAATGTGCACACAAAAGACCTTCACTTGATTGTGGGCCCTCTTTTTGGGCTCAATGAGAGTGAAAATAAATTGATGTTACAGATATAGCAGGGACTTTAATAACCCTTTTCATATTTCTTACCAGAAGTCTTATTAACACCTTCAGTCTCCTTAACCCCTCACCTTGTATCACAGTTCGCGGTTAACCCTTTAAATCCCTGCCCCCGTCCCAAGGACTTGGGATCTCCGTTGGCAAAAAAGTGAAGATATTATTGTGAAGATTTTATTGTTTTTTTAGTCATTTCTGCATTTTTTTTTGTATAAAAAAACCCATATAAGAAAATGTCCATAGTTTCGCATTGTTTATATGATTATACATTAAATAAATGTCTTTTATCAAATGTGAAATTAATAGAATCTAACTGTAAGCAGAGTCTACTGTTGGGGGGAGGGGGGATCTCCTAGGAAAAAATGTTGGGAACTTGTGGTTTAGCAGATGCTCTTATCAATCTTACAATGTATACACAAGCAAGTGTGGGTCAACCGCCTTGCTCAAGGTTACTATTGGGACCAATGCAGTTAACTACTTTGGGCTTTACTGTAGGCTTTACATTTTCAAGAACTTCTGTGAAAACTTTTTTTAGAATACCAGTTGAAGGTTGACTACGAGTCTGACGCCATGATACTGAAAGATTCTGAACAGAAAAGGCAAATAAATAGTAGTGCAAGGTCAGCTGTGGACAATAAGCCATTCAACAGCCCGTTTTCTTTTACAGCTGCACTACTTTTTTTTTCTTATGAAAACCAAGGTCTATGTAAGATTTGTAAATGTCCTTGGATCGACTAAGTACAGCACTATGTCTATGAAGAAAGGAACAGTTAGTTTACCTGTCTTATCAATCTAATCAACCTGTATGTAGAATGTAGATTTAGAGATGCAACAATTGCGTACAGCATACAGAAACATTTTTCACCTTTTTTTTAATGGAAACAACTCCATTGCTACAAAAGATACCAGTAGTTGAACTTTAGTCTGTGAGTTGTGGTGTGAGTGTGTGAATGACAAAATGAGAATTCATCCATTATCTTCTGCTTAATCCCACGCGTGACAGCCGTTGCCCACCCAGCAACTTAATTGCCACTTTAGGGACACCAATTAACCTAACACACAAGTCTTTGACCTGTGGGACGAAACTGGAGTACTTAGAGTAAACCCATACAGACACGTGGAGGACACGCAGACTCCACACAGAAAGAACCCAGGCTGCTCCACCCTGGGATTGAATCCGGGACCTTCCTGCTGTGGGGTGGTCACCGAGCCTTTGTGCTGCCCCAAAATGAGAATGTGCTCTGTAATAATCAGCCCAGGGTATATTGGCAAATTAAAGGCACTGTTTAAAGTTTAGACTCCCAACCTGTCTAGCTCATGAACTGATCAGCATGGCCTTGTTTATAAAATGAGTTTTCTCGCTGTAGGCTGTAAATATCTAGCGTATTAAATTATGCATCATTTAGGTCAATTCAGCTCCATATTCTCAGCCGTTCACAACCTGATCGGGTGAAAATGATTGCAAATGGAAATGGACATGAAGTGATTTTCACACATTATGTTATCCTGCTTTATATCTCTCTCTCTCTGTTATACACAATATACAGTAAAAAGCTCAATAGATGGAACTGATGTTGCAGCAAACTAGGTGCTGCAGTGTCTCTATTTGACATTTTTGTTCGATGCAGTATCGATCATCACAGATATCACCAGAACATGCTTAAAGACAAATTTTATTGCATTTAAAAGGATCGAAAGGAATTTTAGCCAGGGCTACCTAGAGATCTTAATGTTGTTCATTTGTTACAAAACAGAAATGACAAATAATGAAACTATTCTGACTGTCTACTTTAACAGTATTGTATTGAACATGAAAGATCTACTTCATATCCCTGAATGCACAGAGCTTTCGGTATCTTATGGTGTCCTGTAATTACTAGAGTTCCTTATAATGCAGTTTGTTTTTCTACAGTGTTTTATATGATTGATTGCCCTGCGCTGTTCTGGTACCTCATCCAGGGTGTAAGCAGGGGTAAAATAAGATGCGTTTATACTAGCAAACAAGCTAACTGACACTTCAAATATAAGGTGACTGGGTTCCTCAGAGTGAAAAAAATCAGTCCATGTGAGTCATCAGTTAGGACATAATTTTCTAAATGCACTCTCTGGAATGACTTCTCTACTTGTGATCACAGGAATGGAGTGATTGGTGAGCTTCACTTCATGATTAGTAATTATGGAGTTAAAAATCTGTCAGATCGGCTGTACAGTTGTACATACATTGAAATTTTTTGGGCTGATGTTCAGAAAGACAAACCAAAGCATACAATTTATCCAATATAGTAAAGAATAATAGGCACATGAAATAGCAAGATAATAAGTAGTAATATAAAGTGCATGAATAAGATATATCAAGATAGCTGTGAAGTCAGAAATAAATGCTGTATGTGGCAAAAACAAATGTAGCTTTTGAAATGTGAAATAATCTTGTTCCAGATTAAAACTGCTTCATATTGGGATGCAATAAATGAGACTGACAAATGGTTTCTAAAGGAGCATTAAGCATTTTATGGAGTATGGAGTCTCATTAGATTTAAATGTTGTTTGTAAATATTTTAATTGTTTTCGGGATTTTTGTGTTGAGAAAATAAAATGCGTTTCTACTTTAGTAACCTCACAGTTCAGCTCTGTTAGTCTATTTTAATTACAACCACTGGGTACGATCAGATTAATTATTTCGCTCTTGGACCAGTCTGCTTGTTCAGTGGAAAGGATTTGATGACAAATTTTAGTGTGACGTTTAAATGAGTATGCTTACGAAAAATACATTTTGAAAGGTTTGCGTTATTATTAGGCTTTAAAAGATGAAATTGTTATTTGAGGATCTGAGCCGAATCAAATATAATCAAATTCAGTTGCTGGCTTGGTGTCATGAGTGGAACGGTTAAGGTTTATTGATACGTACTTCTTACAAAAAAGTGAATAAGCCGCCAAAGAAAAGCGTTTGTATTTTATTTATTCATCCAGGCCACTCAGTTTCCACAAAGAGGGGGAGTGGGAAAAGCAAATTGATATTGACGATAGCCAGACTTAATCCTTTCCAGTTTGGCTCATTTAACATCTCACCGCCCACATAAACAAGTCAACAAACAAGCCTTTTTGATTCTTTATTAAGTTCAATCTCTGCTTCGTGCCTCCTTAATGCCTCTCCCCCGAATCTAAATTCCACTCTGACGCCCTCCTTCTTCCCCCTCTCATTCTGTTTATTATAATTTAGATGCTGTTTTCCCCAAGTAGTCGCCATGGTTACATTCGCCCTATGCAAAATGCATGCTTGATAGGTGATGAGGAGCCAAATTAAGATCTATTTAAGGAAGTAAAGACAGCTAGCAAAGGTTGCGTGTCAGTGTGGGAAGTCACATGGCTCATCCTAACCTGCTAGGAATGCGCTTTCTCAGGAAGTTCATTAGTGTCGCATCTTATTATCAGCACATGCCTATTCTGAGCGTTGTTTAAGGGTGTTGGAGAGAAAAGACACCACACGCCTGTGACATTCTTCCAGTGTGCCAAGTGTAGTCCTGCTGCTTATGTGTCCAGTCTAGGCACTGGTTAGGGGTTCGAATGGCGCTTCGGCCAGTCTGCGTTTACGTGCCTGGTCTGTGACTTGCGCAACAATAGCCCTTCTTTCAGCCCTTCTTTTGTTTTCCAAACAAGATATTCATAGTTAAAAAGACATTGTGGTTTGTACCTTCTTGAACTATTGAAGGTAACCTTAGGCCTTTAACCCTTGCAATTTAAGAGACTCAGTCTGACACAGACATCTGGAAATCAATTTTTGCCATAGTCAATGAGGTCTTTACATCTTAGTTTACTCACATCAACTACGAGAACCAGCTGTTGGCTTACTATCTAATATAGCTTCAAGAGCTTCACGTGCCGATATAGCCTGTGATTTCACAGCTGACAAGACCAAATTGCCTTTCCTATTAAACTGCCTCCATCGACCTAAAGATGAAACCAGTAAATTCAATGCTGCAACGAACAACAATGCCTTTCCTGCTCAACTGCTGGAGGATTTGCCATCCTGTGATGACTCTTTCTTTTCCTTCAAGTCTTTACTCCCCTCCTCTGCTTGACGTGGCACATGGTACAACCAAATGTTTTTATTGAACTAAATTCTCCTTGCATATTCCGTCCTCTAGTTTATTCGATAGCTCATCTAATTATACTCTTATCTCATATGCTATAGTTTTACATTCTGTATTTTATAGTAGTCTATTGTGTTTTATTTTCACTGCTTTTATTTTCACAAAAATTGTGGATAGTGTATTTTCTTTGCAAATCTTTACTCTTTTCCATTTTCTTTTTAAATATTTACCTTCATTTTTTAATTAAAACCACTGTTATAAACTTGGTACCTTAATTTAACTTATATTTTAAATCCAAGCTGCACAAGAAGGTCAGGTCCCTGTTTGAGTCTTGGTCCCACCAATGTTTGCTCCCTATAATGTTTGGGGAGTTTTTCCTTTCCACTGTCACCTCAGGTTTTCTCATTGATCACCCTGAGCCTGCATATTTGTAAAGCTGCTTCAGGACAATGCTTTGTTGTAGAAATAGCTATATAATTATATATA
>JAUZST010063011.1:0-22911 GCA_034779995.1 Parotocinclus haroldoi | reverse complement strand
TGCTGCAGTGTGAAACTGTACTTCTGATTTTTATACTGCATGTTTTGTGTTGCATGTACTATAAATTGAAAGGACAAAAAAGCCAAGATGTACAAAGTAGTAAAAGGAAAGAAATAGAAAAAAAGGAGCAATGCAAAGTGTATGTATTCTAAACACTTCATTTATTAAAGAAATTATGTAATTATTTTTTACTATATTCATTGAAACATAAACTGTTTAATATTAATATTCTAATACAAGACAATCACTGGCGTATATAATTATACAAAATAATAAGTCAATGAACCTGTGAATGCTCTTTCAATTCACTTTTGATTTAAGATCATTTGTCATTTGCTCAATAAGTCTGACAATGGATTCAGTCATCATTAAGTAAATGCCTCCACCAATGTCAAATTTACAAGAACAAAGAGGCAATTTAGTTGCATAGTGGCCTCTGGCCTATGATCTGAGAGTTTGTGTGTGTGTGTAGATCTAAGGGAGGTTTTCCCACTCTCACTCTGTGGATAACATGAGAATAAAAAGTCTGACATGTTGTCTTACCTGCCTGTGCAGTTCACTGGGGATCAATGCTAGAGAATAAGACAAGCATCACGCTCTGACTGCTTTCAGACTAATGACGTCCTTACACTATTCCTGGTTGGAGCCGTTACAGCACACAATACATCCAATCTAAGCTGCCCAAGGAGGATGAGTCCCTGTTTGAGTCTTGATCCTCCCAACATTCCTTCTTTATAATGTTTAGGGAGTTTTTCTTTTCCACTGTCACCTTAAACTTGCTTAATTTGGGATTGGCCATCTATATTAGACGATAATCTAATCTAAATAATCTAAATTGTAAACCTTCTTTGAGACAATGTTCAATTGTAAAAAGTGATATAGAAATAATCCTGATTTGTCACTTTTTTGACTTGTTTGATGAGTGTCTCAGTGGGTATATATTTACTTACAGTGTAACAGGGTGGCTCAGTGGGTAGCACCGCTGTCTTACAGCAAGAAGGTCCCTGTTTCAGTCCCAGGCTGGAGCACCCTGTGTCCTTTCTTTATGAAGTTTGCATGTCCTGCGTGGGTTTAGTCCAGTTTCCTCCCACAGTTCAAAGACATGCATCTTAGATTAACTGATTACTCTAAATTAGCATTGACATCTGCAAATGCCTTTCTGTGTTGAATCCCCACAACTTCACTAAGCTTAACTGATTAATAGCTCAATAGCTGTGGATATTATATGTGTTAGGCACATTGTGCGCTAATTATGTACTGTCTCTTCAGATATAGGTAATTAAAAGCAAAAAGGAATACTGACCACGTATTCCAATATGTTAAATCAGAGCAGTTACATCTTAATCTCAGTAATAAGAAAAAGGTCAACTTTATTCAATTAAACAAATCAATTAAAATTAATTGATTAATCGATCAATTCATTAAACAAATTTTTTCACTTCTGTACAAAGTACAAAAACACCAACCAGCCATAACACTATAAACTCTGACAGGTAAATAACGTAGACAGTGTGATGCTCTGGGCAATGTTCTGCTGGGAAACCTTGGGTTCAGGCATTCATGTGGATGTTAGTCTGACACATGGCCTCTTGCCCCACTACAAAAACTGTTCTGATATTATTTAAAGAACAATCTATTAACTTGGCCTCCAATCTCCCAGATTCACAGAACTCAGTGAGTGGATAAGATACTGTACTACGGACCAGAAGGTTTAGGGTTCAAACCCCACCTCTTCCAAGCTGGCACTGTTGGTTCTTTGAGAAAGACCCTAAACCCACAATTGCTTAGACTGTAAATAAAGCATCTGTGGGATGTGCTAGACAAACAAGTCCAAATCACCGAGACCCTACCAAACAACTGACAGTGCTTATTGGATGTAAACAGATACCTCAGTGTTATGCAATACATACCTCTTTGGGTCAGAGCCTTGTTGTCATGAGGTGAACCTACACAATATTAGGAAGGTGGTTTTAACGTGAAAGATTATTCGTGTTGCTAGATAGATAGATATGTGACAAGCTTGCCAAAGTATTGGCTCTGAGCTTGGCACATATTCACACCTTCTCCTTAAGCACAGACGTCTGTCTACTAGCACTAGGCAGCTATACACTGTACTTATCTTTACCTAGTCCATTCTAGCTTATATTACCAGTACACATCTTGCACAAGCAGTCTTAAAAACCCTTCCCTATTCCCCTAAGTATAAGCAACATATGTCAGCATTAGAGAAGTCCCAGTCCCCCAATTTTCCTCATTTGCCCAAAAGCTAACAATGAGCTGCTCTTTCCTTAGCTGCTCATCAGGCCTTATGCTGCAATGTGCTGGGAACTGCATAGGAGGATTGCTGACAGGTCAGCTCAACCCTTGGCCCCTAGCTGCACCACGTTGCCGTGCCCTGCTTCACAGTACAGGGGTTAACGTTCCCATGAGACATTCAACCTCACAAATCTATTGATTCTGTAGATTACCTTTCAACATGTACAGATTAGAGACAGGAGCAACTTCTGTAACCTCTGAACTATTGCCACAGCTCTGTTGGCCAGACTTGGACCTGCAAGCCTGACTGAAGTCAGTAATCAGAGGGACCAGTGCTGAAGCTGTGATTAGAAGTCCACTGAACAAACATGGTTGCCTATATTGAATTCCTTTCGGGTCCATGCAAACCAGAGGTGACAGATGTAATTTGTTTGTCCAGTTGGCTTAATTCAAGCTGATGACCTTAAGCACGAGGTAGACTGGATGAAATGGTGGTTGAAATTGGATTCAGAAAGAGAGAAACATCTACAACCCTAGTACTTTTCAGTAGTTTATCACATGGTATTGTGAATGCCAGCCAAAATGTGTCCATATTTAAACAGGAAGAAGGAACCATTAAACTAGTTTACCTACGACTCCAGTCTATGAGTGAGGAGGAGGTATGGATCTAGCAAGGATGGAGGGTTGGAAAGGGACACAGTGTATTAACCAGGAGTGAAGGCATCATGTGAGTAACAGAGTCTGCTAGAGAGAAAGTGAGCAATGGAGAGATGGAGAGAGTGGGAGTGAAAGGGGAGTGTGTGTGTGTGTGTGTGTGTGTGTGTGTATGTGTGAACGAGGACACTGGCGGACAGCTACAAGATGGAGTAGCAGGATGCAGGAGATAAGCTGTCGAGGCAGAGACAGTGTGTGACAGTCCTCGAAGCAGCAAGCAGGCGCGAGTGTGACAGGGAATACAGAGAGCGGCATTATTGTTTAAATCATTGATTGCTTCCCTCCTCCCCTGCACCACTGACGCCCATGACACCAGAGAAAGACAAGTAAAAAAGCAAGCCCACACCATACTCTTTGTTCTTCCTTATTTCTACAGGGCACACCACCTTCATCTGAGTTGTCACCTTCTTGTTTTCCCGTCTTTACATTTAAAGCAATTACATTTCAGCTGAAAGCAAATCAATTCAATTTTCAATGACATATTTATTGATAGTACACATTTGCGTTTTCTTACATATACAAACAATAATGTTTTTCAAAATAGCACTACAAATAAAAAAAGGTATTAGAGTGTACCTATCATGCTACAAAGCTTGCTCGTGATGTGGTACCCAATAACATTTTTGCACCTTCATTGTATTTCTTTTCGTTGTGGATGTATTGTACCTTATAAGGTAACTTTTATAAGGTACATGGCTAGATCATAGGATTTTCTATTACATATAGCACACTCTAAGAATTCCACAATGCACCACAATATGTGGTATACAACAATGTACCCTAACAGTTCTGAAATACCTATCATTTGAAGCTTTGGTCTTGACCTCTTAAATCGAAAAAGGGCCTTGTGCGGGTAAGAAGCACTTCAAACACACGCACACACATACACACATACACACACACACACACACATCAACTGAAACTATTCCACCTACCAAAATGTTGTACCTCCTGTAGGCAGCATCATGTGAACACTCATAGGGACAAACAAAGTATGTATAGAAACAGATGTACTACAATCTGTTATTGTAGAACTATTGTAGAAGTTATTCTATGTGGTAAGAAAAACTAATGAAATGGGCAATGTTTTGTACAAACAGTGGAGGAAATAATTATTTGATCCCTTGCTGATTTTGTAAGTATCTCCACTTACAAAGATATGAACCTATCGGTAATTTTAAGGGTAGGTTTACTTTAACTATCTAAAATAAAATACAGAAAAGTACATTGCATAAAATATATAAATTTATTTGCATTTTGCAGAGAGAAATAAATATTTGATCCCCTACCAAACATTAATAGTTCTGGCTCCTACAGATCAGTCAAAAACACCTGTCGCCAGACTCAAATAATCAGTCAGACTCTAACTTCTCCAACATGGGCAAGACCAAAGAGCTTTCTAAGGATATCAGGGAAAAGATTATAGACCTGCACAAGGCTGAAATAGGCTACAAAACCATAAGTAAGATGCTGGGTGAGAAAAAGACAACTGTTTCTGCCATTGCAAGAAAATGGAAGAAATACAAAATGACTGTCAATTGACCTCGATCTGGGGCTCCATGCAAAATCTCATCTTGTGGGGTATCCCTGATGATGAGGCAGGTGAGAAATCCACCTAAAACTACACAGGGGCAACATGTTAATGATTAAGGCAGCTGGGACCACAGTAACCAAGAAAACCAGTGGTAACACATTAAGCCGTAATGGATTAAAATCCTGCAGTGCCTACAAGGTCCCCCTGCTCAAGGTGGCACATGTGCAGGCCAATGAACCAATTTACCAGTGAACACCTGGATGATTCTGATAGTAATTGGAAGAAGGTGCTGTAGTCAGATGAGATAAAAAGTGAGCTCTTTGGCATTAACTCAACTCGCCATGTTTGGAGAAAGAGAAACACTGACTATGACCCAAAGAACACCATCCCCACTGTCAAGCATGGAAACATTATGTTTTGGGGGTGTTTCTCTGCTAAGGGCACAAGACCAGGGTTTTCCAGCATGACAATGACACCAAAACATACAGCCAAGACAACAAAGGCTCAAAAAGAAGCACATTAAGGTCATGGAGTGGCCTAGCCAGTCTCCAGACCTTAATCCTATAGAAAACTTATGGGGAGAGCTGATGGTAGAGTTGCCAGGAGACAGCCCCAAAAGGAGTGGACCAAAATTCCTCTTGACATGTGAGCAAACCTCATCATCATCTACAAAAAACATCTGACTGCTGTGCTTGCCAACAAGGGTTTTGCCACCAAATAATAAGTCTTGATTGCTAGAGTGATCAAATACTTATTTCTAGCTATAGCCTTCCAAGGATCAAAGCAAAACATACCAATATGTAAAATAGCTCATAATCACAGTTGTAGATACTTTCCCTCAAACATTCTAACAGGGACCAGTAAACTTTTAGCTCGCATTTCGACTCAGGTCTTGACTTGTAATCTCCTTCTTTTGAAATGGTCTTGACATGGCCTAAACATCCTTTGGATTTAAACTGTCTGTCTCTGACTCAATATAAAAGGTTTTGGCCACAGCCCTCCTAGGAGTCAGTGGTCCACATTAAAAAGTCCATTACCATTGGCGTCCCTTGGTAAACACAATGCGCTTATAAGGTAAAATTTACCAAAATGACGCTGCTCCCATAATCTGAGAATCTCATAATTTTATTATCAGTGTGTATGTATATATAAGTATGCATTTAGTTTTGTTGTATCCAATTAATTGCACCAATCATGCAAGGCAAATTTGGGTCTTTAAGCTGTTTCCTTACAAAATGACAACCCTCGGTCAGTCCAAATCACATTTTCAGGAGCCCTCTCATGACCCTATGTGCACTCAACACTAACAGAGATCTGACAGTGATTTAGAAAACAAGTCCCAAGAGTGACCCCCAGCCTTAATCACACACTCTATGCCCCTCACTGTTGAGGTGGAGTGCAAGTGTTGGCTAGAAAATGGCTAACAGTGGTCTAGCGACATCCCCCAATTCCTGTGCTCTATCTGTTTCTCCTTTCTCCTTAACCCCCCTCCTTCCATTTCTCCGCAGGCTGCCTGTCTCCCCAGCTCGCCCGGAGCCTGACACTGACGTGACACTCGTGAAATAATTATGAACCAAAAACACTGCTGACAGCAAACAGCCCGCTCCCCTCAATAATGTGTCACCCATGATTAGCATGGGTCCTGCCATCCTCAGAGCCCTCGGGCAGGGAGATAGAGAGTGAGAAAAAGGGAGAGAGGGGAATAGCGATGGATAAAGGATGGCCAGCCTCACAGAAAGCAGAAATAAAAAAGGGCGAATGATACAAAGAAGGAGGAAGATAAAGAGAGAAACTGAAGGTTGAAGCAAAGACAAAAGAAGGTGACATAGGAAAGACCAAGGTAGAGATAAAGGCAGCATTGTACAGAGATATAGATGCCCTCTTGTAGCCCATGGCCATGCAGGAAGAAACTCTGGATAGTGACACCTGTATCTGTCACCTGCTGTTAACAGACATATGCCTTGCTTCAGGCCAGCACAGATCAACACCAGCAGAAGCCAATTCCAGTGTGCAGGCCCTGGCCTTTCACTGCCAAATATCAAAGGTTATACTAAGTGTGCACAGAGCGCTAAAGCAACAGAGATAGAGTGAGAAAAGCAACTAAAAGCGTGGAGTTATCATTCATCTAAAGTCCCCATCCACAATTGTGGCCACTCCTGGTAAAGATGAGTAAAAAGAGTTACAAAAGAAGAGTAAAAAGTTACAAACAGTGACATTTTGGTGAATTAGCTTAATCTCACACTGGAATTGACAGAAATAAAACCTTTAACTAAAGTAAATTTAGTCTTAAAAAATCAACACTTACCAATGATTTTTTTAAAATACCACAAGTGATACAATTGTTGATATCCCTGCATTTAAAACTTTGTACAACAACATTTCCCAATAAAGCAATGCTTCTCATAACATTTCATGAGGAATTAGATTTCATTTCATTTCATTAGAAACTCTCCAGATTATCATGGGTCCTCTCGCCTCAGGTTTTTGGGGTGTTTAGATCAAACTTTGAACAAGAGTAGCATTTAACATAGTAACATAACAAAAATATAAGTTGCTCAATTCATTATGGTGCATTTTAAACATACAAATTATTATTTAACCTCTAGGTCTACTATTTTGTGGAATAACCGTATTACAGCTTTTAATTGTTTTCATAAGACCTCGTCAGGCTTCCAGAGGTCTCTGGAGTAATCTTGACCCACTCCTCCATGCAGATCTTCTCGAGGTTGTCAAGGTTCTTTGCTCACCTCTTGTGAACTTTGAACTTGAGTTCCTTCCATAAGGTTTAATTTGGGTCAACATAAGGAGACTAGGCCACTGCAATAACTTGACTCTTTTTTAAACCTGTCCTTGATTTTCTTGTCCTTATGCTTGGGATTGCTGTCCTGTTGGAAAAGGAAATGACAACCCATCTTAAGACCCTGGATGGAGCAGAGGTTTTGGCCAAAATTTATAGGTAGAAAATGCAATCTTCCCATGGATGCAAACCAGAGGGCCAGGTCACCTGGTTGAGAAGCAGCCCCACAGCATGATGGTGCTACCACCATTCTTGACTGGCATGGTATTCTTGGGGTGGTATACAGTGCCATTCTCTCACCAAACTCGCCAGGTGTTCGATCTTGGTCGCATAAGACCAGAGAACCTTAAACCACTCTGCCTCAGAATCATCCAAGTGATTATGAGAAAACTTTAGACGGGCCTTGACATGACGCTTTGAAAGTAAAGAAGACCATTTGAAAGTAAAGGAGATCATTGTGGTGGAGTACTTTACTAATGGTAGTTTTTAAAACCAATATCCCCATCACCATCAGACCTTCTTGGAGCTTCATCATTTTTGTCCTTGATTGTTCAGACAAGCCTGGCAAAGGTGAAAGGACTGTGGAAGGGTAACAGTAGTTCCATAAGTCCTCCACTTCTGGATGATGCTCCCAGCGGTGGAAACAGGTAGGCCCAACTACTTGGAAAGGGTTTTGCCAGCTTTGTGACAATCACAGTTTTGTGTCTGAAGGCCTTTGAATGCTCCTTAATCTTTCTTATATTAATCATGTATGAGTGGTGTTCACTAAAGGGGCTTTGGAGAGGGGTATTTATAGTCAGAAAATGCAGGGGGAAAACAGATAACTAATCCATGCATATGAAGCTCATTGTTTTTATTACCTCCATTACTTCTTAAAATGTGATGGAGCCAAACATAATTATTAATAAACAGAGCAATAACATATTTTTGCTGCAGTACATTTCACACATTTAATTTATTGGCAGAGGCAAACAAATATCCCCTAATTTTTGTGAGCAGTATATGTGCACTTTCTAGTGAATACCTATTTTTAATCATTGCCTGACATACACAAATTAAAACACATTACTGTTTGGGTTGTGTCTTCTGTTGTCTTTTCCATGGTGAAGAATGACTAAGAGTTGAATTGTGTGTCACCTTATATATACTCAAGTGAAACAGAAAGTTGTGGATTACTGCTTAAAAGTTCTTTAACTACCTCACAATATTCATGCAAAAAATGCTTTTTTTACTCATCTGTACTGGGATTGTATGTGAATTTAGAATTTGTGCATAACAATAAAAATAAAGTATGATGTAGTTTTGCAGTTAACTCTTCTTTGATTCTTTATACTTGGAAAAGATAATGAAATTAGAAATGTGTTTTGAAAACAAATATATGTCAAAAGCCACAGGGCATGTTGAGTGAGGCGTCATGGACTTTTTTGCAAAGGCTGCCAAAACCGTTGTTGAGGTTTTTTCATTGATAGAGGTCTTCAGGTTACCACTATGTGGCTTGTTGTTCACAGTCCCTGTTTCTCTAAATTTGGCTATCAGGGATGCAACAGTGCTGTGTGAAATTGGTGGTCTTTCTGGGTGTCGGCTGAAGTTTGTGGCTATGATACGGCAGCTGCATTCTTCGAAGATCAGAATCGTCAAGAGATGTGGCAAATCTGGCAATCAATGTCTGAGACAATTCTGGTCTTCTTTGATATGCTACATGACCAGGTTCCCATTGGAAAAACTTGCCCTTGATCAAATTTGGTGGCTTTCAAGATGTCAGCCATGTTCCAGACATAGATTAAAAGATCCTATCACACATCCCCAACTGGGGAATTCATATATGTCATTTTCCCTTTTGTTTCTGACATAAAAGGGTCTCCTGTGTGTTTTGACCCACCCTGTAGATTATTCACATAACAGCCGCATCTTTTTTCAACTTTTTTGGAAATTCTTTTGTGTAACTCTGTGACCACAAGGCAAACAGCACACTTATTCTCCAAGACAACCAGTAAAAAGTAGAGTGTTTGTGATGAGCCTAAAATATAGCCTTGCTTACACAATGTCCATTTATGGTAGAAAAAGCAGAGTGACGTGTTGAAGCAGAGAAAGTAACTCCATAAAAATGACTCCATCTCTCCACTCTTGGCTGCCAGGGAGAATTTGTCCAACGACACTGAGATTGATAAGTGGATTTAGAAGCCCATCTGCAATAGCTGGTAAACAGCTTTGTCTCTACGACTTGAGGCATAAAGTGTTGCATGTACATAACTCTTTCTAACAGAGAGCAAATCCCAGCAAAACAACTTGTCGTCTGAGTGGACAGTACATTCCGCCACAGTATATTTGGAGATAAATCTAAGATGATCAACCATGAAACACTCAACGTCCTGAGCTGGGAAAAAGGCTCGATTTATAGGACCGGTACTCTTAGGTGTCAAGGAGCAGCAAAACAGCTTCAAGATATAGCTCACAAATAAGGTACTTTTTGTGTTAAGTCAAATTGATGGAGGGTTGGTTGTTTCACTAAAGCTAGAAGTCCTAAAGGCAGAGGCAAACATTGCCTAAAAAGTAAATCAAATTCTGATCTCAGCATGAGTGAATCATTTAACTAATGGCAAATGAGCAAAAAGGTATAGGAGGTGTTTACTTTTGGTCAAAATAAAGCAGGCAGCAACAAGTGGTAAGCCATATAAGTAAGTTATAGCTGGACTGTTTTATCCCAAATTGAATAATGGTAACTTGATTGTTTTTCAGAATTTAAACAATACATTAATATAATTCGATTGAATTAAGAAGTACAACAAAATTGTGAAACAGTTGAGACAGTATGGAAAATGCATATAAAAACACAGAGTTTTTAAAATTGTCCACCAATTTTATATTGCGGGCAGTTCAGAACTGCAGGCATGCAAATCCAGTACCTGTTCCTTGCACAGTCATACATTTTTTATTTGTGCAGAATGTGGTTTTGTATTATATTGTTGAAAAATGTATAGGCATCCCTGGAAAAAATAACATATTGAAGTTAGCATATGTTGCTCTAAAATCTCAATGTACTTTTCTTCATGCATGCTGCCATCACATATTCAGACCTATACCATGATAAACCCTGGCTCCTTTTCGTATTTGGTTCCAGAGCATTCAGAGTATCCTTTTCTGGAATACTGATTCATCTGACTTCAATGCACTTTACCACTATGTGGAATTACACCCTAGAAGTAATCCAATCTTTCTTTGAGGAGCATTGTTTTTAAACATTTCAATGATTTTCTTACATAGTTGTTGACAAATTGGAGATCCTCTGCCCATATTTGCTCATCAGTATCCTTTTGTGGATACTGATTTTGTCCCAATCAAGATTACAATCATGTGTTTAGATCACCTGCTTGAAATCACGTATGTAATTATATTTCTTTTAATCATTGCTCATGCTAAATTGCGCTGATCCAACTTTTTACAGAATGTATGGCAGGCCTAAAATGCAGGAATGATTGTTTATTAACAAATTAAATTAAGGTGGCCAGACAAACCAGGTTGTAGACATTACCTGAGTTCATACTGTCTACAATTAAATACAAGTTTGAAACACTCGGTTTTATATGCATTTTCCATACTGTCCCAAATGTTTCTCTGACTTGGGCTTGTATGTTGTTTGTGAAGCAGATACGTGAATGTTTTGACTTATACAAAGCGCCTTTTCCATTCTACATAAATATTAAATACTAAAATATAAATTCTTGACAGCATATTATTACATAAATTACTGAAATCAACTGTCTCTGTTAAATATTACCCTGAGGCATGCTATCGTTAATCTTGATCTGTTCATCTTATGTATTGGACCCTAGGTTTTCTTAATTTACCCTGTCTTTGCCATGTCTGTTTGGAAATGTTGCTTACCTTCTCAAGTGTAATGATGTTAAATAAAGTCTAATCGTATCCACCACTGTCTGTGAAGTTTTTGTGTGTAAGTAGCTACATTTTACATAAAGGGAAGCATGGTACTGTTTAAAAGAACAAAAAGCTAAGGCAATGTATACATTTTAATTTTGACTATAAAATACCAGACTTAATGCTCACTGGCTTTCTATTATATTACATAAAATTTGGTAAGGCAAAGTCAACAATAGTGGGTCTCAGAATTTCAGAGACCTCAGTACAAGATACAGAAAGGCTACACCATTGCTCTAAGATAGGACTAGTCCACTGAAGACTTAATAAACTGTAAAGAGCATCCTGTAATAAACAGAGAGTCGGTGAAGGGAAGCTAAAACTTGGTTTATATGATTCATTTTCTAACTTGGTAGGAAAACAAGATGCATTTTGTACCAAAAGTTAATGAGCCGATAAACTATTTTCAATTTGATACATAAATCCAACCTCTTCACAAGTTCTGGACAATGCAGTAAAATATATTCATTAGATCCACTTGTTTAATGCAAAATCGAATCAGTTATTTAATTCATTCAGGTATGAAGTCACCTTATGATGGCAAAGGAAAGAGGAGAATGGCCAGAAGGTTTTGAGCCAGTATAGTTAATACAATAACTAATCTATACATTTGTTACAAAACGGGTATGCAGGAAATCCAACTGCAAACCTTGAAGCAAATGGGCTACCACAGTAGAAGGTCACTGTGAAAAAAGAGGTTATGATATGCATGAGCTCACCAAAATTGGACAGTCAAGATGAATCCACACAGCCATGTTGATGCACCAAATGCATCAACATTTTATACAAACAATATTTTTCCAATCTTCAAATATTCAAATGGATTGAGTTGCCGCTCATGTGATTGGCCGATTGAATATTTGTGCTAACAATCAGTTGAACCCAGCTGCTTCACATGATGCTTTATGGTAACAGTGTACTGTACATGGGAAGTACATATTACCAAATTTTAAAATCCCCAGACTTATTGACATAATTTTGCCATCATAAAAATGTATCAAATTTGTCAATCATCAGCTGTGCTATGGCTTACCTAATACCAGTCTACACCAGGGGAGTGATATGCATAGTACAGTGTATAGGGATAGTCCTGTATCCCTTATCCAGTATCTGCCGGACCAAGCAAAACCAAGCCTGGCTTGGTACAGTAAGACTGGAGAGCAAAATACATAGTGTTTAGCATAGAATGTTTCCTACAAAAATCAGAGATCTTACCACCACTGTAAAATAGCAAAACCCCATTCACTGTGTATGTATCCTCTTACCACCTGTTTCAATGCTTTCCATGTGATCTTACACTCTAAGCACTTTGTCCCCTGAAAAGAAATCCCGGGAGAGGAAAGCATCAGTGTGCATTTACACTGTCAACTGAAAACCTAGGTACATGTTCAGAGATCACACATACATGCACTCATATGTAATGCATTTGAAAATTATAGACTATATTTTTACCCTTCCCAATCGTGTAGGGGGCATAAACACCTAGATATGATGCCACTGATGCCTGATTGGCTAGAAGTAATGTATACAGATAGTGGCAGAGTTGAAAGAGTTCAAAATCATTCCATGCCTGTGTGTACTTGCGCTGTGATGTACAGAAACACATAGCCAGTGCTGAATTTGACTGCTGGAAGCAGGCTGTTGTAAAGCGAGAGAGTGACACAGGTGACACTTCAGCTTTGAGGTGTCATACAATATTAATGTCCTTAAGGGTGAATGACACGCCTAGCCCCAGGGGTCACCCAATTAACTGCAACAATCTCCCATTTCCAACGCCAGTATTTGTGTTCAGTGTTCAGCCTCTTTCTAACATACCAATATGTGAACAAATGTGTTTTAGTCTACATCCATGTACACAGTATTTTGGTGTGTATACAATAATCAACATTATAACTTGGGATAGTGTTTTACAGTCTCTTTAAAGCTGTTTAAAGAAAGTTCTTGATGTGAATTTAATTGAATCTGGTCATCAACAATCTGCTTTTCAAATTCAGGTAAAATAGTTGAATGCCCTGCGAGTGCAATGAACATAATAAAGAGTTGCCTTTGGAGGTAGCAATGTCTACACACAACAGCATGTAATCCCATCTGTTACATTAGTGACAACACAAATGTGCAGCAACAATGGAACTGAAAGAACCATGGCAGTAAGTGTTAAGCCAGTTCACTGCTAAACTGCTTGACCTTTTAACAAGACAGTATTTCCAGTCCAACAGCTTGACATTATCTGGATGGGCAAACAGTAGGCTAATTACTGTCCTAAACAATGTGAATGTGGCTCGAAGTGCCCCAAATGCTTATCAGAGCACAGACCTGGACCATGAATTACCCCATATCGCCTTCAACAGCATCCCATATATCATGGGGTTCTTTGTGGTTGCTGTACTCCCACTGGTATTGTAGTGGCTGATAGCAGTTAGAATGCTGCTCAAATTGGTTTCACAGCTATGAAATAAAAGCTGCTTCAGTAGTCACAATGATTTCACTGTTAGCTAGCTGATTGTCCGTTATCATGGACCATTATCTTAAAATCGCAAAAGGTTATGCAAAAAGCATTACATCTTCCATGTGCAATAATGAGGCGGAGCAATGTGACATTTTCAGTCCAGTCACACTGGCCTTTATTCCTCCACCATGTGCATAATGTAAGCTCAATCTGGAATGATGTCTTTATTTTATTGCCATTTTCCACAAACGTTAGCCTATAGTTTGGAGGATTGAGTTTCCATACACAGCACCTGCTTGTGAAATATTTTTGGTTCATGTTGAATGCTGTTTGTCATATATGTACTCTTGCTCTTAATCTTCAACCCACTCATCTGATTTCTAATTAATCACACAACTGTATAATGGTCATTTAAAATGCAGAAAGTGTTTTTTTTAGAATATCAATTATGCTAATGAGTGCAAGAAAGCCCATTTAATATAATTCATTTTCCACAAAACATCGCAAGCTATTTTTCCTGAATTTCATTTGTGTCCAGAGAGGCATCTTTTCAGTGTATAAGCTTGAGCTGAGATGTAGGGGGTAAGAAGTCATTTAAATTAAGACTACTATATTATGAAAATAAGCAGAGTGATGGTGCAACACTGAAACTTAATTTACAGCTGTGCATGAACTAATTTGTTTAAATGCTTGCACACACACACATGCACACACACACACACACACACACACACATTGAGCTCTGTGAACTACAAAGCACAAGTGAGATAACACTACAAGTGAGTGTACTGTGAAACCTGAGGAACCAGTGCACCCATTATCTATTTTTTCCCTGTCTCTCCAGCATCAGTGATCCAGTTTGTGTTTGGTGTTGTGGAACTGAACTTTTCTAAGCCAGAACACACAGTATTCAGTGATTTCACAGCTTCCCTAACCCACTGTTCTCCTTTCTCTTCTATTTTCTTTCTTTTTACTGCAGAATATGGACGTGTGCATTAAAGAAAATATTGAACTGATGAGACATGTGCATGTTTGCACAGAGAGACTGCGTGTGTGGGACGTGGGTGAGATGGACAGTTAAGAGCCTGTGTTCAGTTGCTATTGTTGAGTGACCATGACAGATACTTATTTTACACCTATCCACACCACAGCTTCACCACACACAGCCTTATCTTACTTAAACATATTCAGAATTTAAACTTATCAACCAGAACAATAAAACTGCCTTATACAGTGTAGGGCTCGCTTGTGCTACCAAGATTGTGGGCCATCAAGGTATGGACTCCACAAAACCTTTGAAGGACTGCTCTAGTTTCTGGCACCAATACATTAGTAGCTGATCCTTTTAGCCCATTGTCTGATGGGGCCTCCAACACATCCCATAGATGCTCAGTCAGAATGAGATCTTGGGAATTTAAAGGCGAAGTCAAGCACATTGAATTGTCATGTTCCTTAAACCATTCCTGAATGGGGATGGTGGGATAATGGGGTCCTGGGGCATTTTCCATTCACCAAGCATTTGCAAATTTTGAATATGTGCAAACAAAGTATGAATAGAAAAAAATCCATAATTTGAAAAAACACCCAAATACTACGAGAATAGTTTTACTCTACGATGAGGTGGAAAAGTTGTAATATTACTAAAGAATATTGCTATTGTGGAAATAGGTGATGGGAAAGGTTCTTTCGAATAATTGGTGATGTTCCATGTTGTGATTAGCAGATCATGATTTTGTTCTGTCTGATCAGACCAAAGGGATGAGGTGGAGCATTTGTATTTCATTACATTTAGATATAATTTAGTAGTCAACCTGTCTGAAAGTAATAATTTTTTGTTAAAATTACAATGCAGATCTGGATTTGGGCTGTATTAAAGGCAGCCTCTGCATCATGAGAGTTGCCGTAGCAAACCAACACATGCACTTTAAAGGATTCCTCCATTCTTGTTTGTTTCAATGCCACCCCAGTCATATAAGCTTAGAATTAATTTGCATAACTGTAGTGCTTTTTTTGCTTGTACTGTTTTCTGCTTTTTCTGCATTTTTTTCAAACTTTCAAAAATGCATATAACATTTATGAAATGTTTGGATGGAAACCCGACTACTGTACAAAGAAGATGCCTTGTGGAAATGCAACATATCAACAACAGTTTAATTTCAAAACTACCAATTAAAAGGAGGGTTTTGAATCTGTGACGTGATGCCAGCGCTAACACACGTGATAGTGCCATTAACTCTAGTGTTCTGTAGACAAATTATGTTGGGGGAAATAATAATAATAATAGTAATAATAATAATAATAATAATCATGATAGCCTATCTTAGGCTATCTATCTCTATATGCAAGGTCGCAGGGTTTTTTGTCGCTGTTTGGCCATGTTTAACATACTCTACTGTGAGTGTGTTTGTGACTGAGTGTTTTTTTCAAGCAATTTGATTAATCACTGCTGTGGCCTAGTGGTCAAGGTACTTGACTATAGACCAGAAGATCCAAGGTTCAAATCCTACCTCTGCCAAGCTACCACAGTTGGGTCCCTGAGCAAGGCCCTTAACCCACAATTGCTTGGATTGCAAGACTATGAATTGTAAGTTGCTCTGTGTAAGGGCTTCTGCTAAATGACATAAATGTAACTGTGATTTCTTTGAACAATACTTCACAAGTTTATTGTCTGATCTTTGATTTTTTTTGTACTTATCCTTTTATTTTGAATAGGGTTTTTATTTGAGTTTTAATAAAATGCATAAATTAGGTTACATTAGAAACATTTAGTGGTGGGTGAAAATTGTAGGGTGGCCCATTGGCCTGATAAATGGCCCTTTGGTTTTGGGCCTGAGCCTAACTGGTTCTCAGCTATGTTTAGCAATTTTCACATGAATGACTACAAAGAGAATATACCAGAAGAACTTTACCCAATGCATCACATTGTCTTTACTGGATTTTCTTCTTCCCACAGTGCAGTCCACCTACACCTGACTACCCTTTTTCCATTGATCCAAGGTGCAGTTCTGATACTGGCATGACTGTTCTCTGTCTCTTCTCTGGTGGACATAGAGTAAGCAGTGATACCTTGAGTTGTTGTGGTACATTCCTCGTGTAACTAGCTTTTAAAGTTTATTGGACTTGTGCCATGGTAGACATCATATTTGTTTGTACTTTACAAGATAGTCTGTGTTGCCCTTATGCATGGGCACCCAACACCCTCTCACTAGTTCCTGTTCTATCCAGTCTCAGACTGAGGTACTTGCCACTGGACAAGAACATATCTCAAACCTTGCAGATACAGAGATGCTCTGATTGCAATGTTTCTTGAATCCAGCATACTGATAAGGAGAATGTACTGCTTTCCTACCATCTAGTTTATATTGGACCTTGATATGTGCCGTTGTGACCAGATATGAAATGTTATTTACTTCGCCTGCATGTGGTCTCAATGGCTTGGCTTTTAAGTGTACATTGTGTAGGTTGTATTGCTATACATTTTTATGAAAAGTGCAATTAAATTCTCTGTGAGATTTGTAAAAAGTAATAATTATTTCTTAGTTAAATAAATGACATGGAATACTGTCATTGTCAGACATCAAAGTTGAGTTGGCTCTGACTATGCGCTGATGTAGTCTGAAAAAGCACTTTATATTTAATGATTGCAAATACACTCATGGGCAAAAAATACTACACTCCTGGGTCGAAGCTAAAATTGCTAAGTATTAAGCTTTTAATAGTCCTACAAGAAATAATTGATCCAAAAAATTAACAAGAACTAAGAAAATGCACTCCTGGGACTAATGTCTCCATCGCTGCTCATTGCTGCAGTGAACTGAAGGGGAGAAAAAGCTTAAACAAATACTTCTAAAAAAGGAATTCTATTTTTTGTTAATTTGTTGTATCCATTTTATGCCTAAGAGTGTATATTAATATGTTATTGCATTTCATAACAGAAAGTCAACCATACAGATTGCCTGAAACAAGGCTACTATCTTGTGATGGCAAAATAGCTTTCAGAGAGTGAACAAACACGGGCTTATGTAAAATGAAGAGATGCATGAAGAACAAGTCCTGGGTTATTTTTCTTGTGTAGTTTCTCCACCTCCATCTCTTTCACCTTGTACATAAAAAGTTTATAGCTGATGAACACTACATTTGTACTGAGAGCAATTATCAGCTGAATTTCAGGTCCTTAAAGAGCTTGCAGTTATGCTTTCCATATCCCATTCAAAATGTCTTCTTCTGCCTGCTTTTTGTTTCATAAGCATATTTTCCCTGTATTATCCTGTCCTCAATATCATTCTGATAATTACCTATCCAATTATGTGGACTGCACATTATTCTGTGACTCTCCTCTTCTCACATATAATATTAACAAATCAGCATTCTGGGACTGCACTATTAGAAATGACTGACTGTATTTTACCAGCCTATAAAAACGTTCTTCGGGCTCTTGACTGTCACAACAATGTGTGTGTGTGTGTGTGTGTGTGTGTATCTACTTGCTGTTTGCAGTAATTAAGCCTTGGCTAGATGGACTTTAACTCAGCCGCCGTGGCTAATAGCCAACAAATACATAAAAGCAATAAACTAATTGTGTGAGTAATTAGACAAAGCCGTATTTAGACGCATGAGGGAGCAGCGTGTGCCTGCTGAGAAGACTACTGTGGCTTCTTCTCATAATCAGAGTCTAAGCCTTCTCTACTGGAGGTGTTCACTCCGACTTCTTGTATATGTGTGTATGTGTGGGTGTACGGGTGTGTGAGCGTGAAAATACAGAGAATATTGTTTGTACTGAACAGCAAATACACCCTTTTAAACCACAAACAAAAAAACTGCAGTATGAAATATTCTGGTTCTGTGCAGTATTACACAGTAGCAGTACTGTTGATGCTGTAAATAAATGTCAGGTGATGTATTGGAATGGTGATTTTGTATGGAATGTGGTTTTACAATAATCCTGCTCTGTTTTTATTCTTATTTATTCTACTGATAATGATCTTGTTCCTTATTTTTCTGTGACAGAACACTTTGAGTCCTGCTTCTCTGCATTGTCCCTATGCAAGAGTGATGCATCAGGTCTAAGCCCCATATGCTGGCCAACAAAGATAATCTACATGCATTACAATGGTCTTTTGGGGATCTGAAGTGCCGGTGACAGCTTAAGAATTGCATATCAAGAGGGTTCAAAAGAGACAGATTTATCACAGGTTCCAGAGGCAGCACCACATTCAAAAGGTTGGGAATGGAAGTGTTCCATGATTTGGTTTCTTAGAGCCCTGCTTGTGAATCAGAATGCAGATCAGAAGCCCTGATAGATTGATTTATAACAGCTTATAGCATGCATGCAATCTTGACCATTGATAATGTCCAGCCTTCCTAAAAGGCCAGTGAGTTTTAAGTTGCATGTATGCAGAATATGTTAAGTTTTAGTGATATTTTACATTCCAACATGGCTGTTCAAAGGGCCCTTTACATCATCCATTAGGCCGTTCAAAAATCAATCACAATCACAGATTGTATTTCTTATTTACCACGCACAAGCTGAATACATTACCTTTGTATGTATCTATCTTTCTGCATTCCGTTTTTCACTTATAAGCTGTTTGCAGTCATCACAACATAGTAAAATTATATACCTGTATAAAAAGATCAAAGTTACAGTGTGAAATCAAACCTCAGAAGTCATGAATTTCCACCAATAAAAATAATTCCATTTCAGCAAACGCACACTTAGCTAAGAGTTCGTTTCCTCACACAGAACTGAGCTAGAATATTTCTAATGTACATTACTGGAAGTCTTTTCATCAGAAGCATCAATGTCTTTCCACTCTTTATAGATGAACCTTTTTTTACCAAGATTTTCAATAAATGTGCTTGTGCTAGTTCCCTCTCTCTCTTCTGTCCAAGTGTGTGTTGCCTTTCAAGTAATCAGGGCACAGGGAAAAATATTATGTCCTTTTACAATTATATGCTTTGCGAATATTAAAGTGTCTGGCTACATAGCTGAGGTGCTTTTGATTGGTATCTTAACCTTTGACTAAGCGATGAAGCAATCGACTCTACAAACCCATATTGGAGGGGTCTGAATTTAATTCTGAAATGATTCAGGATAATAAGGAAGATGGATAATGTATGCATGAGGGATATTACGTTTGGGCTAAATGCAGTTGGGGGGCCAGTGCTATTGGAGTTGAATAATCACGGCGAGTTATAATCAGTGTGATAGAAATAACGCACTGTCACAGTCAAGAGAGCAACTCTTAAATCACACAGCGAGAAAGAGGCATCCAGGCCAAAGGCTGCTCTTCAGTTCTACCATTCATTAGCAGACATTCCGCCTTTTGTTTCAGCAACAAACCATGTGACCTGCCTTATTTTCCCACAATCACAGAGGCCTGTAGCAAAACTGGGAATGTAAATTATGTGTCAGTATATATGTCATATGTCCAATAAAATGCACATATATCTGAGATTAGTGGACCACTGGGGTAGGTGCTTGGGTCAAGAGTCCTAATTGAATATATTTAACATTACCAATATATATTAAAATGTTCTATTAGTAATTGCTTTTATTTCATAGCTAGTGGGTCAAGGTGGCTTTTTTGTCAAAATGTCTAATAAATAAAAGAAAATGTATGCAAGCATTGAATGTACAAAACTGCACTGGATATCTGTGGCATTTCAGTACAGCCAATCACTTCTAAAATCTGCAATCACTTCTAAAACCCCTTAATAAAGTATGGTGTATTTTATTACCCAATCGCTCCCACTATAACAAATCAAATTTTGAACCAAATTTTTTTCTGTGAAAAGTAAATATGACTCCCTAACAACCTGCACTGCTCACAACTATTTCAAAATTAATCTCAAGAGTTTCCCACAAGAACTGCTGGATAATCTGATCATGACCATACATCATTACTCTCAGTGAGTTTTGGAAGTTTTTTGGGTGACCATACACTCTACTAAACAATAAATGTGTTGCACTCTTGTCCAGTTTGGCATGCTTCTGTTCATCACCCTAAATCTTTCACATGCTACTCAATCACGATAATTGAGTTTGCATTAGTACTGTGCAAAATCTCACAAGCAATATATTTATATTAGTATTCTGCTTATTCTTTATTTTTTTTTTTTTCCATTTACTCTGGGGACCGCCACAGATCATGTACTATTTGGATGATGGATCACTCTCAGCACTACAGTAACACTGATTTGGTGATGGTATGTTAGTGTGTGTGGAGCTGGTGTGATAGGATCAGACATAGTAGTGCTGCTGGAGTTTAAAAAATGTCATAATTCTGTAGTCAGAGACAGCAGCTCATCTGTTGTTGTACTGTTTGTATTAGTCATCCTCTAAACCTTCATTAGTGCTCACTGGATGCTGCCACAGAATGCTTGTGTGTTTTCCTCCTTATTTTTGTATCTAAGCTATTTGTTTTTCTCATTTACTAACTCTCACTGAAAGCTAAGTCAAATGTGAGCTGAGCAAGTGAATTTATTTTTTAACCTTCACATATTATGGATATATGCTGTTATCAATACTTAATGTAACATTAAGTGTTTACATTGAGATACAAATCAGAATATCAGTAAATTATGCAGTCATAATTGCACCACAGAATATAACTACAAGAGTACAAATGACAACATGCTTGACTCTAAGACTTTAAAACTCATGACAAACGAATGACGAGAAAATATAACTAAGTGCAGGATATTAAAAAGAAGACAACAAAGCAAAGCTTATTCAATAGATCATACAGACATTGTAACAAGTGATGGGGAAATGCAATTGACAGTTTTTAATTAAACCTTAACATCATGCTCATACATGGTTCTATGAATTAGCATAATAATTTCATATTTCTGTGTTGTAGGGAGGCTTCTGCTGGCAGGATGCAAACAACATTAATAAATCACTTTTAGATACAGTAATAAAGTAATGATATATTTCATCGCAATATAATTTTGGACCTGTCAGGATAATTCACAATATACTGGAACATAAAGGACAGTGTAATGCTGGTCTTTGTTTCTGGGAACAACCCACCCTTACCCTCCAGGCCCTGACTTGTACATTCACAAATTTGCTAAGCATTTTTGAAAATTCTACAAATGTCATATATTGAGAGCAACCAGTGCAAACAAATTCACAAAACAGAGTGTTCATTTAATCTGTTCAATCCACACATAAACATTCAATTCAGGGTACTGAGAGATGTCCTGATTTAGTACACTACCTGGACTTGTCATGTGTGAATTTAAACTTAAAGCAAGGCTTGCACGATGCTTTTATGACCTCTTTCTCACAAATGGCTCCAAAGCATTAAGAGCATTTCTACTGGGCAGACGTTATTGAGATGCTACATATGATACAGTCAGATTGAGATGCTATATATTAAGATTGCATAATCTCTCCTGCACTGCCATGACCATTTGTTGCTTTTAGTATGTTGTTGCAAGCATTACCCAGTGATTGAGATTTCTCTTTTAAAATAAATACTCAGTTGTCAAAAGAGGTGAGAATACCAGCACGCAGAAACTCAAAGTAAGCTGGGGAAACAGTAGTGAGTGTGAAAGTTTGAAACTGCACAGAAGTGCAGAAGAGAAAAAAAGGTGAGCAGGTGAATGGGTGGCAAATGCATAAATTAAAATGAGTGCAAATAAGAGTGTGGCAGGGCACGGTAAGTGGGCCCCTGATAGAGAAGGCATCTGGTGTGACAAAACTCCAGAGAACAGATTATCACTGAGGCCATTCCTGCAGACAGACAGGCTATCACAAGGAACAGATGTGGGTTTAGCTCTCAAGTCCTCCCTGTTCTACCTTGACCTGCATAACATATTCCTGACACTGTTTGTTCTGGAAAGTGTTGGATATCTTAGCCATTGGATATAATAAAGTCATGAACCCGAATTAACCAGTCTGTTGTGGAGAGAATGATCCCAGGAATGAGCAGTGGTGGTACAAGCATGTGATTCAGGGTAAATGTGTCAGACTATGTGACTGGATGGAGCTAGAAAAGGTGGTGTTGAGAGCTTGAAGGCTTGGTTAGCCTTGGTCCCCAGTGCGGAGTTGAGGGTCATCCCAATGATGCTGAACCAAAAAGTGAAGCATCAATATAAGATGTCAAAGCCCAGAAACTTATTTCATTGTCTTAGGCTATTGACAGTCCAGTAAAACACACTCTCTTTCACTGATGGGCCTGATGACATAACCCAGTAGTGACTGGGCATGAAAGTCAC
>JAUZST010063000.1:0-22913 GCA_034779995.1 Parotocinclus haroldoi | reverse complement strand
TATGGATAGATGCCGAAGTGTGCGTGCGTGCGTGCGTGTGTGTGTGTGAGAGAGAGAGAGAGAGAGAGAGAGAGAGGGAGAGAGAGAGAGAGAGAGAGAGAGAGAAAGAATGAATCAGGATCATCTGGCAGTGTGTCATGCAAGGACATGTTACTAATTCGTATTGATTCACATTGAAAACGTAACATTGTTAACATTCTGGCATCAGAAGAGACTCTTTTTCTGTAGGACTGTGCGTGCTTTTCGAAGAGCGGCTTTCCTTTCCATGGGAACTCGCTTCAGCTGCGCCAGTCAAGGTTATATTTAAAACCTCACTGTGTACGTATGCTCACCAACGGGTCCCGGGAAGCTTTCACTCTACTAAATTGTAACGAATGAATGTTCTTATTCAGTTACCTATATATTAGGTTGGTCCCAATTCCAATGATGGCTAAATGCACGAGATGGGAGCTAGCTCGCTAAACGATCAAAAAACGTCAAGACGAGCAGAGGTTAACTGATCTCACCAGTAAACCCTGTCTGTAATGTAAAGATAATAAAAGCAAAATAGTAGACTAAATCAAAGTGCATAAATAAATCGTAAATAAATAAAGAGTAGATAACCAAAAGTGAGTGAACACCAGACCAGCACTCAAAGTCACTTTATTAGGTACACCTTGTTTTTATCCTTATTTATACTCATTTATTTAGTTATTACTATATAGAAGCACTTTGTTCTTGCGGACTGCAGAACCACAACAGGTCCTATTGGTGAGGTGGATCATTCTCAGCGCTGCAGTGACACTCTGTGCTGTGCTGGTCTGATTGGATCAGATACAGCAGTGCTGCTTGAGTTTTTAAATGCACTGGGGTCACTCCGTGTGTACTCACAAAACAAACCATATTGCTCAGTCTTGTTGATGATTCGTCAGAGATGGTAGCTCATCTGTTTGTGTTAGTCATCCTTTAATCTTTTATCACTTCTCACAGGATGCTAAAGGGTGGGCAGACCAACAATGACACTGAGGTGTGTAAAAACTCCAACAGCACTGCTGTGTCCAATCCACTCATACCATTTCCAGCATTTAGCAGACACCCTTATCCAGAGCGACTTACAATTAATACAGTCTTACATTTTTAAGCAATTGTGGGTTAAGGGTCTTGCTCAAGGACCCAACTGTGGCAGCTTGGCAGAGGTGGGATTCAAACCCTGGACCTTCTGGTCCAGAGTCCAGTACCTTGTCCGCTAGGCTACCACAGGCCCACCATACCAGCACAACATGCACTTAAACACCACTACGTAGTCAGTGTCACTGCAGTGCTGAGAATGATCCGCTACCCAAATAGGACCTGATGTTATCCCAAATATGTCCTGACCGTTAGAAAACAGCATAAAGTGGACATTATATACACATTATGTGGATAGAACACTTTATGTAGAGAAAAAGACAGACCACCACAATAACTACAGAGTGCTTCGATATGCTCAGTGGATCTGATCAAATGGATAAACATTTGTGTGTTGACATTTGTGTCATGAGTTATTTAGCAAGTTAGATATATTGCCGTGCACCTTCAAAGACTGCGGGGTCACATATTACGTTTATTACGTATGACATCACTTGTTGTCATAGAAGTAGAGTATTTGCCTTGAAGACTGGATCAGGCTGTTCATTGATATTTTGCTTTACAGTAACACAGCTGTGCTCCTCATTCTGTGCCTTTTAAATTAGAGGAAGATATTGTTAGCTATGAGGCCTGGTTTGATTTGATCTGTGCTGCTAATAGACAAGCTATTTGGAATCCTGCCATTCCTTGTTTGCTGCAAACCATGTGCCCTTTGCTTGTCTAGGGTATCTGGAATTCATCAATATGTATGTAGAAGCATGTTTAGAGACCAGCCCCCGTTTCAGTGTGCACCCCATGATGGGCTGGCACCCTGTCTAGGGCTGGTTCCATCTTTGTGACTTGTGCTGCTGGTTACTCTTGAAATGGGCAGTGACAGGAACCAGTTGTTTTTTTTTAACATGAATGGCCATGAGCGGTGATGAGTTGATCAGTAATATCAGTAATTAGTAATAACCTGTGGCAAACACTAACTAGAATTTTGAATTTAATTCATGTGTACAGAGCTATAAACATTTGTGTAGTTGCTATTCCTTTCACCACTCTTGAAATACATTTTTCTACCAAGCGATTGAGACCAAGCGATTTAGTGTTTCAGGTGTTATTTTCTCACATTCTTCCTCCAAACACGTCTTTAGATGTGTAACAGTACACATTTTCACCTACAACAGTTGTCACATTGTTCGTTGTAAAATGCTCCACACATTCTCTGTTGGGGACAGGTCAGGACTGCTGGCAGGCCAGTCCAGTGTCTGTACCCCCTTGCCATGCCTTTGTAATGTGTGCAGCATGTGGTTTTGCTTTGTCTAGTGGAAAACTAAATGGACCACCACTTTACTACTGCGATGCAATCTTCTTGCAATCAGAGCTGTGAAATGGAAAATTCTATACTCTGCTTGGCAGTACAAGTGCACTGCTAGGCTTGACCTCCATATAGTGCTCAGTGCCAGTCATTTGACCTCTGTGATCTCCTGCTTATAGTACTGCACTGGATTTGTCTACTTAAAGGTTAGAATGTTTAAAAGGCTGTATTGCATTGCCTGCTTTGGAAATTAGTGTTTCTTTAAGTGAACTAATTCCCTCTTGGTTGTGTGCAGCCAGTGATGTTTGTTTATATACCTTTCTGTGTGTGTTTATGTTTTGTTTCTACAGCGTGTGTGTGATTGTTGACTTGAATTTGTAACTGACGAACCCCAGTGTTGTGTATTTTCTGGAGGGAGTGATATGTAGCAGAGTTTAGGCTTCAGATGCTGTGTACATGGAAGCGTTCCACTAGTATTTTCAGCGCTATCGCCGGTGCATTTATGTGTTGTTTCAGGCATTGATTTCTGCAGTATAATATCATAAATAGACGATGTGACCATGGCAATGTCCAGTCAGCGTCGTTTTGGTCAGTGACCTCTTTAACAGAATGTTGTGCAAACCTGTATAGGATAGCTAATTTTTTAAAACAGTGCCCTAGTAGCGTAGGGTGTAGAAATGTGATAGATTTAACAGAAAGGTGGCGGCACGTGACAGCGCCACAGTGAATATCACTGAGCTTTTCATTATGACCAGATCTCCTGACAGTGTTTGTCTATGCTGATTGCATGGTTGTATGATGAATGTTCTGCACCTGTTAGTGATATATGTGCCTGAACTAGCCAAACCCACTAAGTGAAAGGCCACAGTCAATTAAAGGGTTGGCCGTCACAAAACTACACCTGTTTTAACACCTGCATTTTGTGCAGTTACAAAAAAGCCACTATTATTTGTACTGTATGATACTTATTCATCCTCATGCAGACATTTTACACAGATTTCACTCTTGTTTGATAGGATGCCATTTTCTTTTACATTTATTGACCCAACTATGGTTGTAGCAAATATGTAACGAGAACTGTCAGACGCTTCAGTGCAACAGTGGCAGAATCAGTAGGATTGTGTATTTCTACTCGGCTGTCACACTGTTTTTACATGGGATGCCCTCGTTTTTGTGACAGCCTGTCTACTCTGTACTCTGTGAAACTCGCTCAGCTACAATTTATCCTTCTCTTCTCATCACATCACATCCCCTGCAGCTTCCTTTGCACCCCTCATTTTAGGAAAACATGCAGTAAATCAGAACAGAGGGGGAAAGGATATCCTGTAAGAAAGTAGCAACATGTCAGGAAACATTCTGAAATCTCGATTCAGATATAATGACAAGTGAAAAGGCAGTGTGGGTGTGTTTATACTTATAGGTTGGTCCACCTGGTGCAAACCAAAGCGGAAAATATGTCATCACATTCAGTTCGGGCTTGCTTAGCGTTCACTGTGGCATTGTTACCAAGGAAAATATGTAAAAAACAAAAAAAAGCAAACGAGTAAGGCCACATACCGATTGAATAGCTTTCATGTTTTTAAACGAAAGCTTTAAAACTTTTAAACGACAGAGCTGGTGTTTTTACCAGCTGAAAGCTCATTTTAGTCCAGTGACCCATTGTTATGTTCAAGAAACCAGTCACCATCAGAAGATGACACTGATGAAGATGAACTGTTCATACAAAGCTGGATGGAAGCGGGATGCTTTCATGTAGTTTAGGCCAAGTTCTGAGCCTTCAATCTTTTTCCAGTCAGTTCTGTCCTGTTTTGGTGAGCTTGAGTGATTTCTAGTCTGAGTTGGCAGTTCTTTTGCTGACAGGAGCGGTACCTGGTGTGGTCTTCCGCTGTAGCCCACCTGCATCAAGGTTTGGTGTACATTCAGAGATGCTCTTCTGCATACCTCAGTGTAGCCTTTCTCCTTTGCCCGCTGGCATGAACAAGGCATTTTTACCCAGAGTACTGCTGCTTACTGGATGTTCTGGATTTCTCTTTCCTGACCATGTAAACCCCAGTTTCACTGTACAAATCCCAGTAGATCAGCACTTTTTGAAATACTTTGACCAGCCTGTCTAGCACCAACAACCATGCCAGATTCAAAGTAACTTAAAGCACCTTTCTTCCCCATTCTGATGATGGGTTTAAACTTCAGCACGTTATCATGCAGCATGTTGTCAGCCGCTGAGTTTGAGAGTTACCGGAGTTCAATATAAACTACTGTACTTTAGCTTCATATAACATCACTTCCAGTTTTTGGATTGTTAACATCTTTGCATTCATACGTCAATCCATCAGAATTAATTTGGAAATGGAACGAGACCCCAGAAGTTGTTTGGTGTGCCAAGACTTGGATGGCTCATGTTCACACTTGTCCAAACTGACCGTACTAACAATGCAATCGCACCCGGATAAATCGAACCAACCTTCAGAGTGCAAACATACAAGCAATTTTTGATTGTATATGTTAAGGAAGGGCTTTGCCTTTGTGAGAAACAGAGAAAACAATATAGATTGTTGGCTCATAATCTTAGACCAAGCATTTTATTATTCCATTCCTGACTCCTGCATGGAAATGAAAACAAACCCCATCTGATTTAAATCAGAATAGAGCATTCACGTTTAATAAACATGAACTGCATGCAATCTCCTGGAATGTATTGTTGTGCCACAGTATGACTTCTGTTTAAATGTGATAGAACATCTAGAACAGGAATATGTGTGCTTAAAAACTCGTCATATTCTATATTTTTGCATAAATATGACCCAAACATCATCAGATTTCAGATATCCTAAAAGAGTAATAAATATAACCCCATTAAAGTCATGACACAAATATTGCTCTTCTATTTATTAACCAAAATGATCTAATATTACATATCTGTGCATGGAAAAAGTATGTAAACCTTTGCTTTCAGTATTCCGTTTACGGCATTAAGCAGACGCCATTATCCAGAGCGACTTACAACTCATACAGTCTTACAATTCAAGCAATGGTGGGTTAAGGACATTGCTTAAGTGTACTTAACTGTGGCAGCATGGCAGAGGTGAGATTTAAACCCTGGACCATCAGGTCCAGAGTCCACTACCGTAACTGCTCAGCTACCGCAGCCCCCAGTACCAACAAACTTTCAGGCACCCCTGTAGTACAGATAAACACCGTTTAACAGATCAGCATCTGTTCTTAAAAAATGACACTGCTTACTAAAAGTAGGGGATATTTAATTTCATTTTGAAATATCCCCTAATTTACTGGACTCTGGACCTGATGGTTCTTGGTTCAAATCCCACCTCTGTTAAGTTGGGTCCTTAGGAAATGCCCTTAACCCACCATTTCTTGAATTTTGAGACTGTATAACTTATATGTCAAGATGAGGGTGCCTGCTAAATGCCGTAAATGTAACCCATTTATTCCGCACCTACCTCAACTAAAACCCCACCCATGTCCTTCTATCTCTTAAAAAAACACACACACAACTTTTACAGTGTTAGAAGTGTATTCTTGTTTAGATTCCTTATTATTAAGAATAGATGATGTTACTGATGTCTTAAAGCACTTTTGTAAGTCGCTCTGGATAAGGACGTCTGCTAAATACTGCAACTGTAAATGTAAGTTACTTATCCCATCTTTGCCAAACTGCCACTGTCGGGTCCTGGAGCAAAACACTGAACCCACAATTGCTTGGATTGTAAGGTTTTATCAGTTGTAAGTAGATCTGGATACAGGTGTCTGCTAAATGAAATGAATGGAAATATATACAAAGGGTATTTTCACAAGAAAAGTGCCTGCAGAAGATGTAATTGCATCAGAGATACAACTGGAAACGCGCATGTTTTTCTACTTTATGGAGTTTTAAAAGAACTATTTACAAATACAGGAATGTACATATATGAGCAATTAACATAGGGATCTGTTACAATTAATAAGTAAAATATGGTAGAGTTCAGTACGTTATGGTGTTTTCCATAATTATTATTCCATAATTAATGTGTGTCCAGTTGTATCTCTGATGCAGTTACAAACTGTCTGTAGGCACTTTTTTTTTGTAAAAATACCCTTTGTATATATTTCTATTGATGTCGTTTAACAGACGCCTGTATCCAGATCTACGTACAACACAATTTCTTGGATTGTGAGGCTTTATGAGTTGTGTGTGTGTGTATATATATATATATGTATGTGTGTGTATACTGCAATAACTCTCTTCATCATTTAGTTGTTAGGTGACGATATGCCTCCAATAACCTACCGCTGAGGTATATGGAATCTTATTTATTTTATTTTTAATTTTATTACTAATTAAAATTTTATTATTGATTTAAATTGCATTGTTCACTTAATTTTACTATTACTGCAACTTATAACATCTGGGCCACCCAAGGAGGATGGGTGAGTCTTTTATGGATCCTCCCAATGTTTCTTCCTTCTATATTCAGGGAGTTTTTCCTTGCCACTGTGGCCCTAGGCTTGCTCAATTTGGGATTGTCCTTTTAAGATAATGTAATATTGTAAAGCTGCTTAGAGACAATTCTCTATTGTAAAAAATTCTGTATAAATAAATACTTATATTTTTATTTCCTATTACTATTTATTTTAAGACCCCAGATGCTAAGTTGAAAAGACATCGATCTGATGGATGTTAATCCATTCAGACCTGTGTTTTAAAATTTGTTTTATTGAAAATGAGTAACAGTAGATCTTACACAGCTTGACCTTTTTAGTTGTCTCATGTTGACTCAGAGAGTTTTTGCCACTTTCTCATACCCCATCCTCAGTCATTGTTAGTATCACTTACCAATTTCGGTATCAGTGTCACAGTCGTGAGCTGTGATCTGCTGTAATTTGACCCCTTGGCTGGAACTATCTTTCCCGAATCCTGACTCACTGCCCTGTCCAGCCCTGTACTTGGCTAACATGGCATTATTATAATTATGTTTGTCATTCTAATTCTTCCAAATGAGCAATGTGCGATGCCATGGTGACGGTCTCCTCTGAGCAGTGGAAAAACATGAGCTGTCACTTACAGTGACGCTGAAAATGAGAGAGCACAGAATAGTTATTGTTTGGCTGTCATTACTCAGCCCAGCAGCTGTGAAACTTGTCGGAGATAAACATTAGTTTGATTGGCCTTTTAATGAGTGTACATGTAATTTTAAGCAAATTAAGATAATAACTCCTGTATAATAAATTGTTTATCATGTTTGAGTACACCAGCGACATATTTTTAGAGAACATCTCTTTGTTTAAACCGCTGCAAAAGTTCACAGATGCTTGTTAACCAAAAGGTAAACAAGATATCATCCTCCTTTCAAACGTTTAGCAATAAATAACACCATAAGCAAAGCTTTCCATTGAATCACACATGATGAACATGTTTATTGTGGTCATAAAAAAACAAATCAAGTCAGTTGCATAAAGGAAGTGTTTTCAACGGGTTTGAATAGTACAGGTACTTCCTGTTTACGCTTCCTGGGCATATGGTATTTCGATTTTACGATGACAATCCGATAACACACATACATACACATTCAGAAGAAATCATATTCTAAAGTTTGATTGTCAGATTTTTCTGGGAGAGCGATATGCGATACGTAGTACTCTTCTGCACTCTGATGAGGAAGTCAGCAGTGCGTGATGCAAGGAGTACCATGGCGGCAGTCGTGAGTTCTGAGAAATGAGGAAAATCTTTGGTTGTGCAATAACTGGTATGTTTTTCACTTTCAGTACATTATACTACATAACTATATAACTCATTCTATGAAATATTCAATACACTGTTATACTTTGTTACTTTATTATGTTAATGGATTTAAGTCTTTAATACTCTCCTGTGGTTAATTTGGAATACTGCAGCACATGATGTAGGGAGTTATGGTGGGTGTGATGAGCGCTGGGAAATGTAGTGAGCTAAAGTAACTGTCATGTACAGTGTTAAGCATGCGAAAGGAATGCCGTGCCGTTATATATACATTATATATTACATTTTGATTGACGATGGATTTGTCAGAACGTAACCTCAGTGCAAATCAGGGACTACCTGTATGTGAGAATTTTGTCCCACTAACTGGTGTTTGTGTAGGAGGCATCCAGTCCAGGCAATTCACATACAAAATGCATAATCATGACTGGACAGGTCCCTAGCTGGCAGTAACCCTTAAAAAGAGTCAGATCTACAGAAATGGCGAGAATTATACAAATACCATTCTGCATGTGAGAGGTGTTCTGTCAAGTCTTGTCATTTTTTTTTTTTGCTGCTATCGCATGATTGGCTGATAGGACTTGAAGTTATGTGTGGCCATAGAAAAATGTCTACTGGTAGTATGGTTGGGTTCTTTCCACCAGTGATATGGTGCTTTGGTGTTTGGTGGTTATCCTCTCTATTTCTTATTTGTTTTATAAACAGCAACAAGTATTTCTTTAAAATAATATTCACTATAAACCATTCTTCCTCCCTTGTAGGCGGTTTGTTGATAAGAGCTTAGAGTGACCTTTGAAAGTTAATTCACGTGGCTTAGTCAGTAAGATCGGTGAGACCCAGAACCCTCCATTTTTATGAATAAATAATAAGTGAGATGACTATGAGCTCAGCATCGTGGTATCCATAACATAATCTCAGTATTGTGGGAATACGGTTATCGTCACAACCCTAATTGGTAGAGATATCCTTCTATCCTTCTTTCTATCACATTTCTAGATTATTTGCACTTGACAAGTAGTACTTTTTAGACATTTTAGATCCAATAGACTCCTCATGAACATCAGAAGATAAGGAATTTAGGACTTCTGTAATGTGAACATAGTTTGGTTAGCACACTCTTGACACAGCGCAGAAAAACATTCCTTGTGAAGATTGCGACTTGAAGGCTGAAGCTGGAGGAGGCAAAATTAGCATTAATTTGTATCATATTAAAATGAAGCATGCTAAGCAGTATACAATAGCCTTAGGTTCAGAAACATTCGGTTTCATCCTGTGATTAAGCAGCTCCTGAAGTGACAAGGAATCTAGCAAATGGAAGCAGATATTGCATCTTATATTCAGAAGTATGTAGCCGCGATTACTCACTAATTCTTGGAGCAATAAAAGCAATAATAAACACTTGGTTGTTGATTTGTGGTTGATACATGTCCGTTGACCAGTTTTAAAACTGTAATTTCAAATATATATGCTCACAAAAATTAGAGGATATTTCAAAAAGAATATGAAAAAACATTGATTTTAAGATCATCATGTGCGATTATTCAAATGAGATATTCATGTAGAACCTTATCTCAGTATCTGACAGCAGTAAGCGATCCTTTTCTTATTCACCAATGCTGATTCCAGCCCAAACCATGATTCCACCAGCACTGCAGGAGTCCCTTTCTCACATGAAAAACATGGATTCTCTCGTGTTCCTCTTCATGCCAGGTCAGGGCACAATGATTGCCAGGCTGCAAACTGAACTGTGATTTATCAGAGAAGAGGACAGTTGACTACTCACAATGACAATGCTCCTATGACAATGCTCATCAGCCCACCTTCTATGGGTTCTACAGTGTTCAGCAGATAATGGAATGCCTACCATTGGTTGCCAAGCATGCAGTCCAACTGTCCCCACAGCTCTGTTGCGTTGCTCATTTTTTTCAATAAGGTCAAGTAGCGTTCATCTCTTCCTGTTATGGCAGATGGTCGAAGCTGCCCTACTCTTCTTCCTACTGTTCCAGTATCTTGAAAGCGATTCCACAACCTGCTAATTAGACTTTAGGATGTTCCAAGTGCTGTTGCCACTGTTGTCTACCCAGCTTTAGGACGTCCTATGCTTCCAAACTTCACATTCAGGTAAATCGTGTTGGAAAATTGCAGGATGTGGACTTTCAGATACTCCAGCACTTTCAGCCTTTTATGTAGTGCATTTTCACCAATTAAATAAATGTTGATTTTGCATCTCATTTGCATTTTAGAACAACTTTCTTTGACTTGTCGTTTGTTTTCAGATGTTGTTGTTTAATAAAAAGGATCAAGTGCTTCTTTTTTTTATCATGTCGTATTTTGAAATAGCCCCTAATTTTTGTGAGCAGCGTATAATCCTTCAGCAATCTAATAAGTATAAGAAAAAAAAAAGATGATGTAACATTATATACCTACATTAAATACATGTAGTGTAATATAGGATCACTTACACCTAAGCAGTAGCCTGCATGGTTATAAATAGAATTAAACGCAGTTGTTAAAGTTGTATGCAGTCTATGCCAGCGCAAACAGAGAGGTGATTAATACAGCTGGTCATTTATACTGCAGACGATTGCTATATCCTGCATCCCAATACGTTCATCATAAATACTCTGTCACAAGACAACTGTAACAAATCGACAGTTACAGTTAATCTGTGTTAAATACTTTCAAAGAATTTTATGTTTACCTCTTTCAGTGAAGATGCTTCACAATTTGCTCAAGGTCATTTTTGTAAAAGTGAGTCCTCTTCATTATTGTGCACGAGCAGTACATGGCATCAGAGACATTCTGTTGCTTCTCTGTTGTGGAGCTGTGATGTAGACTTTGTGCTACACATATAGGTTGATTCTAGAAGGTAGATTTAATAGATTTGTGAAAAAACAAACAGCTGGCACCTTTAAACAGAGCATTTACATGCTGAATGTTTTAGTTTATCTAAGCAGGTGTTGGATGCTTTAGTATTCTGCAAGTCCCAGTGCAAAGTCAAGGGCAGATTTATGGACAGTATATAGAACTTTTTAGAGCAGAGCATCATCTCAAAGCAGCTTTACGAGTTTCTAGTTCCTGCAGCCCTAATTAAGTAAATCAGTGTGACAGTGGAGAAACTTTGGGAGGACCAATATAATGTGACTTCAATTGATTTAGAATAGACTAGAATTCTATTGGATTCTTTGGTCATGTCGAACACACCACTGGGCTTTCACCTATTTTAAGATTCAAAAAGAGAATGCCAGTGGCTAACTGCAGATAACTGCCGTTTTAACCTCTCATTGTTATCTGCTTGATCCTGGAGAGAGTCGAGGGAGAGCCGGTGCCTAGGTGGAGGCATAGGAGACAAGGCAGGAACAACCCGAAGCTGGATGCGAATAGGGGCACATGCACTCCTAGACTTTTAGAGACACCAATGAACTTAACACACATGTCTGTGGGACTGTGGGAGGAAACCAGATTACCCAGAGTAAACCCGTTCAGACACTCCACTCTTAGATTGAACCCAGGACCTTCTTGCAGGTTTAGTAAATTATAGAAATGTATAGTTTACTTTGATTGGTTAAGATTTCCTTCCAAACATGAAAATGACCAGATAGATATTACATGAGGTAATCCTTAGTGATTTGTATGAAATAGAATCTTGAAGAATTGGTAAATGTATAAGAAAAAAGGGCTCTGTTGTCAGCGCCTCATAATCTGACTTGATCCCCTCCTCTAGATAGGGTTGGTGATCGATATCTATGTGAATGCAGCTCACGAGACAGCTTAAGAGACAAAATACAGACACCACCAACCTCAAAGTCTATGTCGTTGGATTTAATTGCCAGACATGGATCAGCCTCATTTGCCTGAATGTGGTTTGGCTTTAAAAGGATGGATGTTACGCCAAAGATGGTGACATGTAATCTGTTGGGTATCGGTTGCCTTAAAGTTAGTTTGACAAAAAGCCTTTTTACCATTTACATACTAACCACTTTGCAGGATTTGAAGATTAAGATTGGGAATCCGCTAACAACGACAGCACTAAAAGCAGACTTGGCAAACCTAAGTGGAATCATTCTGCAAAAAAGTGTCGTACAACAAGAGGAGCATCAGATATAACGAATTAACGAAAGATAAGAAATAACGAATTCCGTCACCATTACATCATAAAGCGCACCAGTGCATCAGCCGGTCATGAAGTTTTAAATCCCTTTAACCCAAAGTATTGTTAAGTGATTTTTAACAACAAAATCACAGAAATTCATAGGAATATTTGTCTTGTCAATGCAGCACAATCCACGATCTTTGCCGCCAAATTGATAGAGGTTGATGTCACTGCAGAAAGCCAAAGCATTTTGCATTTTGGTGCAGGTCTTCAGCAGGTGATGTAGGTCTTCACAACTTCAGCAGTGCTGCTCGGGTTTTTCTCCAGCTCCACCAGTCTCCGAGAGACCATTTGTGATGGAGCATGTTTACGTTTCGAGCAACCAGCTGTGTCCTATATCGAGGTACACCTTAGCCTAATTTTAAGCTGTCATTTATGTTTAAGCAGGAACTCGTAGTGGGAGAGGAAGGAAGGGGCTAAGAGGCACACAGCTATATCTTCATCCTTAGGGATCCGCTCCATCTGTTGTTGAAGGCTGAGGAGGACCTGGTGCTGTCATTTTAGCATATTATCACATGCCAATTGACTTGTAATATGGTATTCGGTGCCATGCTTGAACTATTTTGTTCTTCACGCAAAATAATGATTGTGAAGTTTTAAAGAAATGCCTGTAAAGTCACTGCAGACCAGAAAATGTGATGGTCGTTTTATAATCTGTGCGTTTTAGAATTACATAATCAAAATCATACAGTATGTGACGGCATCTCAAAGATGTGATGCACAATTTCTGCTACACAGTGCGGGACTTGCCTAGTTAAAGCAGCAGTTACAAGACAGGAGTCATAATGGTTATTAACACATAATAGTTGCTATGTGGTGCCAAATAGTTTGGTTACAACGTAATTTTGCATTCGTCCACCGTGTCGTTTGTTTCCATGTTTATAGTTGATCTTGTGAGTTGTTCTGTTAGATCTGAATCCTTTTTTTCTCCTCTGTCTTTAAGAATAGTGTTCTGATTTCTTTATTAGTGGGAAGCAGTCAGTCATGTGATCGTTTAATCTTTTTGTAGCAAAACACTAATTGTATACTTTAACATTTTTGTCAAATAAGATATACACTATAGTTGGTACTGTAATAAGGCAGCCCTCAGGTAGTTATTGCAGGGTTCTGTCCAGACGATATGCCCTCCCTCCACACTCCATCCGCTACACAAAGTAATAGCACCAGCCATTTGTTATTTTGACTAAACAATGAAATGATTTATCTTACTGTGGTAATATGTGATGTTTTTAAAGGGATTCATTTAAAATACAGACGCTGTTAATGACCTCTGTCATTTCTCATAAGTTGCTAATTATAGAAGTAGGCAGTAATACAGTATCTCAGCTTTTCTTACTTAGGGTCTTCTGAGCACCTAAAGCAAAAACACAAGCATGTGCTCTGGACCAAAGATGAAATTGACCATCAAGTACAAAAGTCAATCTCCGTCATAGTATGGGGTTGTGACCAAAGGTCATTTTCTGTTTAATGGCAGCATTAATGCAGAAAAGTACACTGAAATTTTAGACTTCATTCCTTCCAGATGACATCTTGTTCAGGGGCAGAAATATATATAGAAATATAGAAATCACTTCTAGATTTTGTTTGAGGAACATTTAAAGACAATTTTTTTTCCCACACGTGTTGACCACTGGGGATCCTCTGCCCACTGAAGCTTCAGACTTTCCTGGATGCTGCTTTTGTACCAAAGCATGATTACAATGACTTGTTGTAGAAAGAAACCTCGGGAGGACCAAGACTCAACAGGGGACCCATCCTCCATGGGTGGCCTAGATGTTAATTGAACAAATACAAAAGAATATATTAAATTGTAGCAAAATTAGGTTAATAAATCAATAACAAAATAATAATACAATTTAAATGAGTAATAAAATAAATAAACTAAACTATAAAACAAAATAGATCAAAACAAAATAGATTTTCCATACCGTCCCAACCTTCTCTGATTTGAGGTTGTAAATACAACAGAAAATAAAATGAGACAGTTTGTAATTCCAAGTATCCTTTTGTGAAAGAGAGAGTAGGTGCGAGGCTTACAGTGAAATTGTTTAAACATTTCTAAATAGTACAAAAATGGAAAATCAATTTGTGGTGCTCAGTGTTGGTTGATTAGAAGTAAATCAGTATGTTGGAAACACTGCAGTATCTTGGCTTTGCTGTGATCTGTAATATAATGTTGCACAGTATCGCACACGCGTAACATGCATTTCACTTCATTACATTTGTTCATGCACTTATGTTTTAGTCATGAAGTGCAAGTTACAGTCTTAAAGCTATTATTTTTATGCATTTAGTAATTATTAGAATAATTAATAAAACACTAGGTAGTCATGTGTCCAGATTTTGAAATAAAGGCTGTCTTCTACCCATTCTGTTTTCTTATTTAGGTTCTGATATAGTAAAAATGCTCTAAAAATGAAAAAAGGCAGAGCTCTCTCAGTTACAGCAGTAAATACAGTGCTATGATTACATTAAGACCCCCCACTACACTCACAAAATTATGGGATATATAATCAGAACATTTTTGTGAGAACTATATATTTTTCATAAAGAAGCCAGCTGTGTCACATTTATGGTCCACTTAGGTTCACCTCCATGTTTCTACACTCATTGTCCATTTAATCAGTTCCAGTTACCAGATAGAAGCACTTTGTAGTTCTACAATTACAAACCATAGTCCATCTGTTTCTGTATGTGCTATTAGTCTCCTTTACTCTGTTATTGTTTACTTTTTTACTTTTACCTCTACTCTTTACTCTGTTATGTACAGGGACCAACGACTCATGCACTATTTAGCTGCAGTGACCCTGATGAGGTGGTGGTGTTAGTGTGTGTTGTGCTGGTATGACTGGATCAGACCCAGCAGTGCTGGTGGAGCTTTAAAACGCTGCACTCTATAAGACACAGCTGTAGCTCCATCATGTAGATGTGAAGTCGGAGACAGTAGTTCATATAGTACTAGTTAGTATAGTACAAGCTAGTACTGGGCATTTTTGGTAAGTAGACTATTGTCTGTCAAGCAGTGGCACTTAAATTCTAAGCAGCACTGTTGTGTCTGATCCACTCATACCAGAAACACACATTAAAATACCACCACCACATGAGTGTCACTACAGTGCTGAGAATGATCCAGCAAGCAAATATGACCTGATCTAGGTCCTGACCATTAGAGAACAGAGTAAAGGGGATGAACAATGATGAGATGAACTACAGACTCTGATTGTAGGACTACAAAGTGCTTGTAAATGGTAACTGGAACAATAATTTGGCATAGTCAAATGATCAGTAGGGGAAGTTCAGATGCATTGTGCACGTCTTGCTAAATGTAATTTCTTAAATTGGATGTTTCAGTATGTGTGGCAAGACATGGCAGGGACAGGGATTGGTCTTGACATTTCTCACTCTAAGCAGTAATCTGACCTGACCTTCAGGAGATAATCTGATTTTGATCAAGCCAAGGGAACCCAGACATGAGAGAGCTTTTTGGAGATTGGAGCCTTTGGGAGATATAGTTTTCAGTTGGAGTAGGATCACATACACGGAACGGAACGACAACAATCACTAGACCCCTTTTTGCTGGTTGCACATTATTGTTACGTATTATTTAAACATTGCAAGTCCTTGTTAAGCAGTACCCCTTCTGTTTGTGTGTTTTTTAAATTGCAAAATGAATGAATCATAGATGAAGTAGAAGAGAGAGGGGGCCTCAGATACACTCGAGACTCTTACCCTGGTCATGTGAGCAGCTCTGTCCGTTTTGTCTGTAACAGGTCCATAATGGATTACATTTAGTATTTTCCCAGCAGTCACATTCAAAGAAAAGAGGCTTGACAGTACATCAGTATGGCAATAAGGCTCATATGAAACACCTATGAGAAATCCTGATGACAATGCATCTTTTCTTACTGGTTATTCGGAGAGCCAAGTTCTTTTGAGAAGTGGATTGAATGATTGGCAGAGGGTGGGAGCTTTTTGGCAAGGCTGTTTAGGGCAGGCTCGGTGTACTATTGAGTGCAGCGGTCATTAAAACACTGCTCACGTGTTTTCCTACTTCATAATGCAAGGGGCATGGCAAAGAGGACGAGATCCAAGCGTGAGGGGAGATTAGGGGAGAAGCTGGTGTGTTTATGAAAGCACCATTTGGTTGCTGCCATGAGAGTAAGATTGTTTACATTTACATTTGGAAGAGAACCTTATCCAGAGCGACTTATGACTGATACATTTTCCAATGTCCAATCCAAGAAGTTAAGGGTTAAGGGCTTTGCTCAGTAGCTCATCAGTAGAAGTTTGGATGTGCTGGTCCAAAGTCCAGCTTTTTAATTCCTGTTTTACCATGAAAGTAATAGTTGTGTACTGCAACAAGAATTTTTGCCCGTTTCAACACCAGTATTGCGACACTGTACCGATTAGGTACTGGCATTTAATCAGACCTGTGCAAAATCATTAAAAAATCAGGTTGGGAATCATTTAGCACTGTTTCCTCAGGTTCTCCATAATGTCTTGCCATGTCAAAATCTTGGTTGCCATGGCAAGAAAGGCAATCTTACCAATTATTACTGTAATTTGTACAAAACTGCACCTTTTTATTGAGTCAGGCAAGTGACCAGAATATTCACTACAAACCAAATATATACTGTTATGATATTTTACAAGTTTATTCACATATAAGCACACGTGAGCTAATATCTTTAGCTAAAGTAATTTATTAAAGTATGTGTACTAGTGGTGTTCGGATCGATCGGCCACCGATCATTATTATAAAGCATGCAATCGTCGTATTTACGCAAGGGCAAATCATAAACAAACACGTCTGTGTGAAACCTTTATACGGTCTGTGAGAGGGCTGTACCGATCTGATATTCAGTATCAGTATTGACCCAAATAACAGTATTATACAGCCATATATATATATATATATATATATAGGGCTGTATAATACTGTTATTTGGTTCTTACAAAAAAGGTACTGAGCGAGAAATGTGGTATCAGTGTGTCAGAATAAAGACTCAGAATGCGAAATGAAGAGAGGCACAGCTGCCTGAACAGATTGCTCACACCTGTGAGGCTGTAGTATACAGGCTAAGTAATAGCAATCGAGCTCCACCTTGCAGAGCCTGGCTGCAGCTGGGTAACCATCACTTTGAGTTTAACCTGAAAAATTCTCTTTATAACACATCGTCCTTATTTTCTTTCTACTACTCATTTTGTACCTATACATGTTTACTTATTCAGTGTTTACAGTACGTTTTTAAAAATAATTTTTATCTTGCTATCTTCAGGAAATGAAATTGTTATTTCCAGCTTTCATTTTTGCTATAACCTCAACTAATGCCTTCCATTCATTAAGCCCGAGAGGCAACACGAGCTGCAATGCTGCCATCTGTCTTGTTGGATCCAAAAAACAGATCTTATAGAGTATATTGTATCAAATGCTGTAAATGTTTGAATGTATTACGGTCCAGCTTGTGGACCCAAAACATCATCAGACCGTCACAAGTCAAGTTTCTTTCTCTTTAACAATGGAGAACGGACTCCACTATTATATTTTAATATCTAAAACCAGTCCCAAATTGAGTAAGCCTTGGGCAACAGTGATAAGGAAAAACTCCCTAACTGTTGTAAAGATGTTGTAAAAATCAATAAGCCTTATAGTAACAGTTTGAATAAACATTTGGAAATATATTTAAAATGTCTTCATTTATAATACCAATAGTGAAAATTGATTTGAATCAAAGTCATACAACAATGTGTCTACATAGTCACTGTGGGATCTTGCATCCTCAGTAAGAAAGTCCCTACGGTGCCACAGCATTCTCAGTCAACCAGAAGAGTTGGTCTTTTTGTGGTCTTTGATGCTATAGAAAGTGATGAAAGAACAGACTGAGTGGAGCTGAAGCAGAAGAATATCATGGTGTGTGGACTTGCACTGAAACATTAGCTTATAGAAAGTGAAAATAAAGGTAGTTATTGTTAAGAGCGCAGACTTTATTTCTTTATATTTATTATTTTTTTATTTGCTTATTCACTTATGTAAATAAAACGTCTTCATGCAGCTAAAGCACATGTATCTTTTTGTTTTATGCTTAGTTTATATTATTATATATATTTTTGAGTTTTGGTTTCTTCCTTCAACATTTAGGGAGTTTTTCCTTGCCACTGTCGAACTAGGCTTGCTTAATTTGGGATTGGCCTATTAAGATAATATAATATTGTAAAGCTGCTTTGAGACAATGAAGCACTGCAGAAAGCGCTATATAAATCAATTTGACTTTAAATCAGATGTTTAGATATCTCACGGCAGTATCATGCCGTTTGCCTATTAATCTGAGACTCCTCTGAGTGAGCAGCACATCACAGCGGGCTGCTTTGAAGCCCCCAGATACAGACCTAATAGACACTTATTAGTCCCTGTGTGTCTCTGGGAGAAGGGGACAATAAATTTAAACTCACTGGACAAATGGCTTTGAACACGTCATTTTGAGCCTGGTGCTCACGTGCATATCGCACATATTGATCTTTACTGGACAATGTGCTTTTTAGTTTGTCTTTCCCTGAAACATGGTTTCTATCATAATTATTGGTCATCCTCTCAAACTAAATTGGGAATCAGGACCATTGACAACCTCCCTAAATTAGTAAGCCAGTAAATGAATAGGTCTATTGTGTTATGGCCCTGATCAGTTTATCCAAAAACACTCGATACTCTTAGTCTAGAGCTTGTTAGAGACTGAAGCATAAAAAAAGAAACTTGCTCATGCTTTAAAATCCTGGTTCAAAAAAGATCAAACATTATATTTCGTTCATTCATGGCAGAAAAAGTCATAGGAATGGCCTCGGTGGGCTTCCATTCCATTCCCCCCACTATCTTTCTTACTGCAGGAAAGAAAAATGGCCAGGAAAACAAATTGCACTCACTCCTACAATTGTGACTTATAGTGTGTAAACTTTGTACTGGGTAATAAATCATATTCTATGTGCAAACAGTCTGTAAAACATCAGGGATTTACAAAGCAATAACACGGGTCTATATTTGGGTCTACATCAGTTTTCTGCTATCCTAATTATTTTTAGCTGCTTTTACCAAAATGAAAGGTGCTGGCTGTAATACGAAGTAAAAAAAATATGCATACATTTTTCACAAATGAGAAACGTCTGACTAAAGATCTTAAAGTGAAATATAAAGACTATTAAGAAGTGAAGAAGTGATAGAACGAGATAGTTACCATCTGCTTTGATATCTATGGTCCATGAGTTTGGTGGAAGCATTCTCTTTGTTTTTACTCGTAGCTTCAAGATTTAAGGGGAACTGATTCAGGTCACTATCAAGGAAATGCAATTTGACAGTTTTTTTTTTTAAACAAAAAGTTGATCATGTTTGGCCCTAAAGTTGCCAAGAAAGTCTGTAATAATGTCAGAAAAAGCAGACCAAGCATCCTTTTCCTAGTTTTCAATATTTATTTTCTAGCCTAATTGCCAACAAATGTGTGCTTTCAATTTCTTATGTGAAAGAGCAGGAAATTTGGGACACAGGTACTTGAAGCACTCACTATCTTGATCCAATGCCGGAGTCAGAGGAACACTCTCTGAGGATTAAGAATTTGTTCATTTTAATATTCTTTTCACCCATCCAATTTTTTTTTTAGCAGACCATCCTTTTCTTGTACAATATTTTAATTTTGCTCAGCTATCCCAAAAGCACAAGAAGACACAATTTTGTCTTTTAACTCCAGTCATAGCATCCATAGACAGCTGGTCATATCAACAGCCAATTACTGCTGTGGATGAGCGGAGGCGGGAATTAGCAGTTTCAAAGCAAAAGTCCATTGTTCACCTCAAAGCTAACTAACTTGCTGGTCATTTGATTTGCCTGCTTGCTTGTTTTGTGTAAATTACTCGTGTTTGTGTGGCTGAATTTCCAGTGCTCATTAGTAACAAGCTGTAAATGGTGTTCTTAGTGACCCCCCATCCCCCACTCCACCCACCATGTATTTACTCATTAAGTCTGTGATTCATCTGGTTTATCGTCTGTGTTGTTCGTCATATAATCTATTGATGGATTTTTCCCTGGCAGAGGGTCATAACAGGACATTCGTGTGTGTTCAATGTTTTTGTAAATGTCTATACATTAAAAATGTACAAACCCAATTCCAATTAAATTGGGACATTATGTAAAACATAAATAAAAATAGAATATGATGATTTGCAAATACTTTTCAACTCGTATGCAATTGAATATACGACAAAGGCAAGATATTTAATGTTCAAATGTTTGAACTTTATTGTTTTTTGCAAACATTCACATTTTGAATTTGATTGATGCGACATCCAAACATTTCCAAAAAAGTTGGGACAGCGGCAAAAAAGACTGGGAAAGTTGAGGAATGCTCAAAAAATATTTCCAACGTTTCTCATCATGCAATTGCAAGGAATTTCAGGATTCCATAATCTACAGTCTATTATATCATCAAAAGATTCAGAGAATCTGAAGAAATCTCTGCAAGTAAGCGGCAAAGCCAAAAACCAACATTGAATGCCCGTGACCTTTGATTCCTCTGGTGGCACTGCATTAAAAACCGACATCATTCTGAAATAGATGTTACCACATGGGCTCAGGAACACTTTAGAAAACCATTATCAGTAAACAAAGTTTGTTGCTCCATCTACAAGTGCAAGTTAAAACTCTACCATGCAAAGCAAAATATTAGCAACACCCAGAAACACCGCCGGCTTCTCTGGGCCTGACCTCATCTGAGATGGACTGACACAAAGTGGGAGCTCCGGACTGTTGAGCAACTAAAGTTGTACATTTAGCAAAAAAGGGAAATAATTCCAGCTTCAACATTTGTTGTCCTCAGTTCTCAAACAATTACTGCGTGTCGTTAAATGGAAAGGTAAACAGGCCCTGGCCCAACTTTTCCCACAAAGTTTATCCATTTGAACATCACATATCTTGTCTTTGTAGTGCACTCTATTGAATATGGGTTGAAATGGATTTGTAAATCATCGCATTCTGGGGTTTTTTTTGGTGTTTTACACAACGTTCCAATTACATTGGGGCTGTAGTAGCATTAGGGATGCTGTGTAGGTTGTAGCGTTTCACTTGTTCTCAGACTAATTTATGTATTGTTTTCTTGTGAAATTACCTAATGTATTTGCATTACAGTAGCATAAAAGGCTCTGTGACTGTTGTAATGTCTGGCTGATGCCCATTTTTTTTACTGAACATAACGCGGCTCTCAAGTGACACATAACTGTATCTAAGGCTACGTTCACATTATAAGACAATGCTCAAATCTGATCTTTTGCTCAGATAGAATTTGGCTATATTGATAGTTCACACTCACCAATGTAAGTTACCTGTATCTGTCTGTAATGTGAACGAATCTGTCTCTGAAATGCTTAAAATGCACACGATGATACGTGTATATATGTCGCCTTTGTCACCAACACGCAAAAATCAGTGTGTTTGGCCTCCTTATATGTAGCCATGTTTGTTTGTAGCTGCGGTTTGCCATTTCTTTGTTTCGGTCAGTTCCTTCCAGCTTTTGCTTGTCATTCCTCTCCTCCATTGCTGTTCTGCACCGAGCACATACGTACGAAAAGATGAGACTGGTCTTATTCAAGTTGCATGTCCACAGATATGTATCTCATCTAGGATCACATTTGAAAGTGACTTAAGTCTGATTGAAAAGATCGGTGCAACTCGAGGGATGTGTGTTTCTATGTTATAACTAGGCCAATCTAGCAAGGTAATGAATGGATCACTTGTAAACATATGTGCTTCCTGTAGCGCCGAGTGATATAAGGAGCAGACCCAAATGCGGCGTGCGGGGAGCAGGCGTTTATTATAACAGACGGCAGGCAAAACTCAAAAACCAGAAACCAGTCCAGGGTCGAAACACAGACGTAGCGGAACGACAAAGTAGATCGGTCATGCAGGCCGGGTGTGGTCACGTGAGCAGTCCCTGGGTGTGACATCTGATAGACTGTGACTTTACCAAACTTGTGATGTCCTGAGATATTAGTGTAGGACATCGTTAGTCAGTGTTTCCATCAGTGAAGGTCAGGAGCTTCAGTAAACACCATTTATCCCAACAATTATTCTTAATATTGAATATTGATAGTACCTGATTTTATGGACGCACATTTACACAAGATTAAAGGGAAATTAATTCAGCTGTGAAAAATTGCACCACATGTGGCTCAGACAAAGCAGTGCTGCTGGAGTCTTTAAACACGTCAATGTCACTGCTGTGTTCAGAACAATCCACCAACCAAAAATATCAAGCCAACAGTGAGCTTTAATGAAAGATTAGAGGATAGCTAATACAAACTGTGCAACAACCGATAAATTACAATCAATAGAGTCTTATTTACACCAAGCTACTGTGGGATAAGGGTCGTGCTCAGGTACCCATCAGTGGCTGCATCCTGCTGTTAATATGAGTTTCCCTAATAGATCAATATCATAAAATGTTACTTACCATCAAAGCACAAAAAGGAAAATATTCTTAGACACCATAAATCCCACCAGCCATACAGAGTCATGGCACCACATTGTTCAAGCCCATTCGTGTTGCTAGGTTCACTGTAGTCAGAAGCCCACCCTGAAAATCCCA
>JAUZST010062989.1:0-22914 GCA_034779995.1 Parotocinclus haroldoi | reverse complement strand
ATTATAGCACGTCCCGTCTTGTAACATAGGGCATGTTCGATTAATCAGACCAGCCGGTTATTAGGACCAAAACGATCCCGTCCCGATGTGGTCCCATTAACCGGAATCGACTGTACTGTACTTTATATAGGCTACTTTGCTTTAATTATGTCAATATAATATTTTGCATAGATTAAAATCAAAAACATGGCTACCACTACGCTAATATAAAATTTAAACGTGAATAAATATTCAGTTACAGCTAATAATGAATAACACGTGTTGGTAATGACATGTTTCAGTACTTACAGGGCTTGAAATACTTTTTATTTCATTTTTATATTTTTATGTTAGACCTCCTTAGTATTTTCTTGTAATAGGTAGCAGTAGAAAAATATTTTTTTTCTGATTTATTATGTATTTCAGTATTTCTGTATTTCTATAAATTTATAAGCTGGAGATTTCAACGATTAAAATAATTGAATTAATGAAGCTTATAATTTATTATTTTATTTGCAATAAATTATTTAATATATACTGCTCACACAAATACATAAAATAAAATATCCAATAATTTTTATTAAGAGTGTGTATATGCTGTATATATAGTGTTTTTTCAGTCATGGGTGACTATACACACTACTAAACAGTCAATGTGGGGGAACTGTCATCCAGTTTGACATGCTTCTGTTTACCCCCATGAATATATCACTTGTTAATCTCGATAACTGAGTTTGCATCTCATTTGTGTAATCGACTTTTCATTTGCTTTTCTGATGATCTTGTTTAATGAAATAAAATCAAATGCTATTTTTAGTGACTTCATATTCATTTTGAAATATTCAATTTAATTTTTTGATTGATTACTCATTTATTTAGATGTTGTGTAGTGTAATTAGTCTGGACACAGGTACTCTTTTAATTACTTCTAGATTTCTTTTGTCTTAGGCACTATAACTGGTTTGACTGCATGTATCCTTTTGCCAGTTTCCAGAACATTCTTACCTTATATGTGAGATTCCTCTGACCAGAGGTACTATAGTAAAATCTCTTTTACTCTAGTGAAAGTTTCTAAAACTGTAATTAGTTAAATAATGAGATTGATCTGATTGCATGTGCTGTGCTGGCAGCATTTTTTTTCTAATACAGCATTTTATATTTCTTTTTTTAACTTTACCTTTTAAAGTAACTTGCACAGCCATAAAACAGGCTGATTTCTACCTGTAACATGCTATTTTTTACTGTTGAATACTAAGACATATTTGCATCATTATTTCTCCCAAGAATCATCACAATTCCTTATAATATAACAATAATTGATTTAATGGTTTAACCATTATATCTGTTGATTTTATAATAATATTTTCTGAAAGCTCTTCTACTTCTTGTTTTCTTTTTTAATAGACTAAAGTCTGTATCATAGAACATCACACTATTGACTAAAACTCTCACGTCTATAGAATATGGAATACATTAAATACAGAAACCATATGTCAATATGAATTTAAATTCAATATGCTCATGGGGTGCTGCATTGTTGCTCTTGCATCGTTGAATCGTGTATTATTTAGAGTTAGAGTTCTGTGCTGTGCTGTGTTTTGCAGCGACTGAAAATAGCTGAGGAACGCCTTCCATCGCTGAACAGATTACTGCCTCCATGGGATGTGCTACCATTTTTCTTTCCTGTAATTTCATTTTCTACATACTGAATACGATTTATTGAGTCCTGCCACATATTTCCTCTATTCTCAGAGATCTGGACAGACTAAGCTTTAGAATGAAGTGTTACATAATAGAGTAAGCTCTTTTTACATCGTTTTACACAACAGGATCATTTCACCCCAGCTTACTTTGACTTGGCATCGGTATTATAAATAAGCATTTGGCTTTGGATCTACTAAAATGTCACTACTGAGTGTACTGCATATATCCAATTAATTTCAGGTCAGACCATTAACAGGCATTAACATGTTCCTGTGCTCACCCCTGTGCATACAATCTACATTAATCCCTGCCGTAATGGCTCCCGAGCATGAGCAATGCACACCAGCTCAGGATTTCTGAGTGGCTTGTTCCTGGTCCATGTGTATTCATGAGGAATGAAACTCTCAACAGTGCACTAAAGCAGCTTCAGATGCCCTCCTCACATTCACACACACACACACACACACACAAACACACACACAGGCTTATTTCACTATCAATGTCAGGACTTTCCATAGACATAATGAGAAATGTAGCTAATTAACACTACACCTCATTTTTCTTTGTTTGTTTTTAAAGGAGCTATTAAAGAAGTGAGGACTAGTTTTCCTATCATTGGGAGGACATTGTTCCTCAAGAGTATAGGAAGACAAGGCATAAACACATGCTTTCTTTTTGGAGAGGTACTTCACTCATTTAGTCAGCAGACTAGTGGGGGTGTTTGTGTAACTGTAATTCTGCCCTGAAGAAGTCTTAGGTCCTGGGTTAGGTTATTGCTGGCATTTACACGACACGTTAAGAGCTCCATGCAACAAGTAATGGACGTTTGTTTTAACCAAAATCCGTAGTTCCTAGTAAGTAAAGGAACATTTCTCTGTTGCATTACAGACATTATCATTGGAGGCGGTAAACATGATGTGGTGGCAAGGTCAGTGGCAGACATAACACACTGCGTATCTTCCATAAACATGCAGTTTAACACGATATTAACAGAAACATGTTAGTGGTCTAATTTAACAAGCGCAAACTCAGCTAGAGATTTTCCGTGTACAATTTTAGATCTAGTGCGTAGTACAGCTATGTGGTTTGAAACGCTGCTTATATAATCCCTGCTGCTATATAGTGACTAATGTGCTTTCGCCAATAATCAACCTCCTGGTTTCAGCCATGACCTTCCTTATAGCAGATCAGGCTCATTATCATCATGATGTACAAATGGCATACGTGAACCGCGCACCATGTTATGTGTAGCCCACGATGTGAGATATGATATGATATGTGAGACAAACCACAAACAGTATTCCGCAGCTGCTGGTTGCTTAAGCCATGTGTTTAGTCAGTGGCAATTCTAAAACTAGGTTATGTAAATGGTGAGACACAGGAGGTGCATAAATAACAATGTGTGACATTCAATTCAACAAGATGGGGGCATGAAAGCATTCTGGATTTACGTGTAGGTGCGGGTTAGGCAGTTAGATGGCAAGGCAAGTGCCACCTCGTCCGATTGTTTTCTCTTTTTCTTTCGTTTTTCTTTCCTTCTTACTCTTGTTTTACTATTTATTTAATAGAAAAAATACGACACGTGAGTAATTCCTGAATACACGTCACATTCAGATGGACTGTAAACGTAAGAGGCATTAACTTGATCTTGAATTATAAACTTTTTTGTTATCATTATTCATTTTAATACTATCCGACAGCATCCGAAAAGCACATCTTAGTTATGTCATGTCACACAGATGGAACACAAGAGTTCACTTGAACTTGACAGGTTCTAACATGATTCACGATGAGTTCGTTAGTTTGACTGCCAATATTTAAGCTCTGCTTTCACACTGTTAGCAGCGGTGCCATTCTTAAATCGGTGGATCTGATGATTTTCTGATCCATTTACACACAGGAACCTTTTGTTACTGATGAATGGTTTGGGGCATGTTTGTACAGTCAGCTCCAGCAGCACCCATGCATCCCCCCTTCCTTTTCAAACATTGAAATCAAACAGCGCAGGATGTTTGAGGATCCCCGTTTCTCATCCCCACCCCATGCAAGGAGCTCCTGCGCATCCCTAAACCCGCCATAACAACGCAGAAACAGAAACGGCTTGAGAAATCGGAGGGGCTTGATGGTGGAAAGCCCACATCAACTCGCAGTCACGTTTCACCATTCAGTCCCTGCATCAGAGTGTCCAAGCCTGACCATTACTGCTGTTGTGACATTATTATAGACTACATCGCAGCCTGCATTCCCCAGCATCAGGACCGACGCAGAAATGATCTATAGGGGCTCCGCTTTACTGAACCACGCAAACTGCAATCTGATCTCAGCCTCGCGCATCTGCCTTCTGATGCGATCTGCGTGATTTCATTTTACATCCACTCCAACCAGGCTTCTAGTAAACAATCCGAATGGGTTCAACGAACCGCGAAAAGACGGCGACTGTGAAGCCCTGACTGAAACAGTGAGCAGGGAGTTAAGGAGGGAATCACTTACCTATTTGGGATTCATGCGGCTCTTCTCAGGGTGCCTTTAATTTTCCTCCCAAAGCTGAGCGTAGTTATGAATGAAGCTCTGGCCCGGGAGGACACGCCCACTGCTCGGTTGTGGATCAACACCACGTGACGCGGGTAGGTGCGGCGGGATTCCTCGGCGCGGAGACGGGCAGCGTCCCAAACCGCACAACTGAACTTCCAACCTACCGCATCTCAAACCTCCAAACTTTCTTCATGTCAAGTACAAGAGTCATTTCAGACTTTACAGGTCAGTCCATGAACACCCATCACTCTAAACGCATAGCTTAACAACCCTACTCACAATACTAACCCTGATACACATGTTCTATAACCGTCGGTGTTATATGTTTAATATATAATATGTTTAATAGAGTTGTGGGGAAGCTGCCTGCCCCTCCCACACACCCTCCGGAATATTTTACATTTGATCAAATTGCAGAACATTCACAGCACAGATAAGGTTCATCCTGCAGATTTAGGAAAAGTTGGAGGGTGTTTTCTCGTTTATTTGGAGGATTTGCATTACCAAGCAAACCATCATGGACCGAAGAGCAGCAACTGCAAAATGTTGGGATTTGAATACCTAATCTCCAGTGCCTTCACAGCACTACCATGGTCCCAACCTTCCATTTAGCTTAAATAAATATTACTTCTTTTTAAAATCTGATTCTTATTTGAACAAGTTTATATGTTTGTGTGAGGCAAAATCTAAAGTATTTTTTAAATTAAATCTTTATTAGTATTTGGTATGTTTCCCATTTTGCAGTAAAGTCAGCATGTGCTTGAGCTGCTTCTACAAGTTTGTGCAAAATGTGATGATCTATGTTATCCTGAATTTCACAGTATTCCAAAGGGCATCTTGTGATATCATTAAATGTTTGACTCTCTCTGTCTTCATGTACTTCTTTGATGGGGTTAGGTGACTGTGGAGGAATGTTCATGGTCTTCCTTGGTCTTCAAGTAATAACATTACTCTCAGCACCAGCATTTATGCGACACACACTCAAGGTTATTTCTATACATAAGGTTACATCAGGACTAGTTATATATACACACTCGAGTCAAAGGCATTTGCTTGGGAGAAAACCAGAGTACCCAGAGTAAACCCACACAGACACAGGGACACAAGCAGACTCCACATAGAAAGGACCCAGCCCCCTTGGGATTGAACCCAGGACCTTCTTGTTGTGAGGTGGCGGTGCTACCCCCGTGCTGCCCTTCTTTGAGCAGTTGTAAACCTTTTGGCCCACACTGCATAAATGATATATACAGCACTCTTTTTTGTTTTCCTTCATCACTTCTGTTAATTGTTCATTTGTTTTTAGTAACTTCTCACACTTTGTGGTCTGAAAATTATTCTAATGGAGCAGTCCAACAAATAGTACTCACTCACTCACTCACTCACTCAACGACAAGTCGATTATTTCCCTCAATTAACAAGCCATAACAAGTCATATTTCACCAAATGTTTTTTTTTATTTATTGCATACACCTTAAACATTTCAAATGTTTTAAATTGTATTTGTATTCTACATCAAGAACTACAGCTTTCATTTTTTGCTCTGCAATTGTACATATACTTTTGACCCTAAATTGGTTGGTACATACATGAAGAATAACTAGAAAAAGTCATTTAAATATGAAACAATGTTGTTGTTTTAACAGATCGTAAGACATATGCACATTGAACGTTTCTGCACTAGCCTCCAGTACGGCAACACTCCCAACATACTGCACTTTACCGTAAATAGATTAGGGTTTGGGGCAGACGTTTGTTTGTTGGTTGGTTTTAATTGTAAATATACTCCGTAGCATATCCAGTTTAGCTTTATTAAACTTCGGAGTACTGAAAGGGAAAAGCTGGTATAATTAATAAATAAAAGCCTGGTATCATTAATCTGCATATGAATAATTGGATAACAAGAATAGGAACTTCAGACCAAAATGCATATTGTCCTTTTCTTTTATATTCTGTCAGGTTATGTTACATTTTATTCAGTTCAATTCAGTTCTTTTTTATTCCATCCCAAGCACAGTCTGCTCTGTTCTGTTCTTTTCTACTCTAAGCATAGTCAGGTATAATATCTGAAACTATTGGCAGGTTGTTGTCTATTTATTTAATCCATATTTTATTCTATTCTAAACAAAATCAAATCACACTATATCCTATTTGAATCTGTTTGATCCTATTATGCTTAGTTCTGTTATTATACAGTTCCATTCCATCTCCACTCGTCTGGTAAGACTGTCAATGGACAGTAGTGACTCGGGGGTTAAGACCTGCAGCTTGTGGAAGCCCTAACACTTCTAAACGGCCACTGTTAGGACCTTGAGCTGAGTCCTTATCCCCTTATATGCTTAGATTATCTTCTGTTATATTATCAGTAGTGAGTCTCTGAGGATAATAGATTGTACCATGTGGAAACCTATACGTTGTATACTTTGTGCATCTAGATTTTCAAGGATTTGCATAATTAAGGTTTCATATTGCAGTAGGAAAATGACCAGAAACATACTACTTGACGACCTCAGAAGCTCGAGGAGTGGTGATCGCCATGGATTTTCTTCCACAGTCACCTGACCCCCATTAAGAATTTATGGGGGTACACGAAGACAGGGAGAGTAGACAGCTATATGACTAACTGCAAATATAGGGGTAAACAAATGTAGCTTTATCTTTTCAGGTCTTTCCCTCGGTCTTTCAATGTCTCACAAAGATGCACGATTGCTGCCTGCAGCCTACAGTCTACAGTTTGAAGATAGTTGACTATTTAGTGCTGTACCGTGCCGTTTGGGACGCGGCCAGAGAGCTCGATGTGCGTCAGACACCGAACGCATAGGCACATTCGTCAGATGATGACACGCACCGTCGCTCCTTTGCTGAGACTGATTCAGAAAGATGAATCCGACTGAATGGGAAACTCATCTAAATATAGATTCATACACTGCAGCATTTTCAACGTGATCAGAATTGACAATACAGTATGGGCTGTGGTCTGTAAAGGAACACGAATTCATATCGCTGAGATTTTTTGCTTCGTTAAAGCAGTCATTATTTTAGCTATATTGAATAATATCTACAGTCCTTCCCAACTGTTTCAGCTTTTGATTTATCCTTCATTATTTGGTTCAATAACCCACAGTCAGTCATCAAAATGTATCCCTGAATGTGCAGATACATTACATCATACATTCAGCCATCACAGAATATACTACAGCTCGAGAACTGGTGCGAGCAATATCAATTAACAGTACGTTTATTTTTAATACACTGTCTGTTTTTTTCCTGCAAAATGTAGGGCATGTAATCTACATTACGTAAAAGAAATGATTATAGATTCGGTCGGTTGTTTTGCGCCATCGGCTGGTGGATTTCTGAAAAACTCTCTGTACCAGACACGATTTATTGATGGATTCTTAACGTCATGACATATTTATTCATATATCGTATCCCCCACAGTCGAATATGAGGCAATTTAAATATATTATGCTGTACTATTTATATTATATTTATACTCTTTATAAATAGTAATAGTATGTAAGACTGTGCTGGCCTAGCAGATAAGGTACTGGACTATGTAGCAGAAGGTCCAGGTTTCAAATCCCAACCCTACCAAGCTGCTTCTGTTGGATCCTTGAGCAGGACCGTTAACCTACAATAATTGCTAAGACTGTACTGTAATATTGTAAGCTTCTCCGGATAATGTGTTCTGCTAAATGACATAAATGTAAATAAATGAATGCATTGTACTGACGTAGATTACTGTGCAAAAGTCTTAGGTCACCATTACATTTGTTGTTTTAGAAATGGTATAATGACCCCATGCAAATTTCATACTTGCATTTGTCACTGCATAATACTATTTTTTTCTCAGATCTTCTTTCTGATATTTGTGAGTTTTAGCATAACTTTAGCCCTTTTCACCCTGTGCCCCCTAAAAAATTTAGTTTCTTGGCTGCCACCCTTCCAATATGACCATTCATGATTAAGCTTCTTCTGACAGTAGAAGGGTCAATTTAGTACCAAAAAAAACTGCTCAGGTGTAAGGGAGGGCCACACTAAATACTACTGTAGCCTCAAGAAGTTCTTTTTTCCTTTTCCTGTTGTTTTCTAGATTTTCTGGCTGTGATCTAACAAAGAGTCTGAGTAATAATTATGGATGGTCTTTATATCATTGCTAAAACGATGATACGTCTAATGTAATTGTGCCTCAGAATTCTGCACATTACTTTAGGTGCACAAAATTCAGTACCCCTTATGTTGTAGCCCATCAGAAGAAAGAAGTGAACAAATGTTCTGGAAGTTTTGATTTGTGAAGATCATCGTTTGCCTATGAAGGGCTGGTGCAGAAATTACAACCTCTGCATCAATGTGAAGAAGACGAAGGAGATGATTGTGGACTTCAGAATGGGCAGACATGTCCACCACCCCCTGCACTCTGGAGGTTCTGAGTTGGAAGTGGTCTCCAGCTATAGTTACTTGAGTGTGCACCTGAGTAACAACCTTATCTGGAGCAACAACACTGCAAGTATGACCAAAAAGGCACATCAGAGGCTCTACTTCCTCAGGAGGCTGAGGAGAGCTGGACTCGGGAGCTCAGTCTTCACCTGCTTCTACAGATATGTGGTAAAAAAGCGTCCTGTGCTCCAGCATCAACGTGTGGCACGAAATCTGCTCGGTGGTGAAGGCTTCACAGAGGATTATTGGAGTCAGCCTCCCCACCACCACGGACATCTACACCTGAAGGACCCCACTCACCCTGCATACTCACTTTTTGTCACGACCCCCCCGCCCCCCCAGGCAGGAGGCTGTGGAGCATTACGTGTAGAACAACAAGACTGAGAAACAGCTTCATCCACAAAGCGGTAAGACTCTTGAACTCCGCTTAGATAACACATTGCACTGAGACTTTCATGGACACTACGACACTTCAGCCACACTATGACACCTTATCTACACCTGGTCACTTTATCGTATGCACTTTTTGATTTAACTATTTATATCTATTTTCTATCTTATATTAAGATTTTATTCTTATTGGGTGTAACTGGGACCGTGTGATCTAAATTTCGTTAAACCTCATGTACCGCATGTGATGAGAATGACAATAAAGCCTCCTTGGAGCCTTGAAATGGCAACTTTTATTTGACTGACTTTAGGTTACTGAGGTTAAAAGTTAAATGGTGTCATATGTGTGGCATCAATTAGCTACAGTAATCAATGGATGGTAGTCAATTTTAAGTCCTCCTAAAGAAATAGAGAAAGAAGCACGTGTGAGTCGGTGTTTGCCCCTTCCCACTTTCTATAGGCTAATCAACGCATTTTAAGCATGTAGTAAAGTAATTCCTGGGATCACCAGATGGGGGCAGTGTTGAATTCCCTTTCGTTAGATACCGCTTCTCTGATAGCCAAGGAACTTGTCTGTTATCAGACGATGCTAAAAGCTTCAAACGTACAGCTTTTTAAAAGACATTTAACTTACTTGGTCTTTTTCTCATCTTAACATTTTTATATGAAGGGCATGGTTTATTTTGCTCTGTTGTCAACAGAAGAATAAATATTAAGACTGCACTTTCTGAACAGATTCTCTGTCCTGGAGCTTGTCTCTAATTTCCTGTCGTTAAACACAAAATGCAGTGACATATGAGGATGAAATGAGTTTCACATTGTGTCAAAAGATGTGTGCTGACTCAAGATAATTCCGAATAAAACCTAGCCATAGAGTTCTACTCCACCTGTTTGTTTAGGCAGAAGGTACTTAGTGAATGCTTCCGCAGTTTTATTTACAGCAGTAGACAACATTTGAGGGCAAGCCTGACCTCTTAGGACTGGACGGTATCCATCCCACTCGGGAAGGTGCTGCTCTCATCTCCTGCAATATTAGCCCATAGTCTTATGGCAGGGTTAGTTAGGGACTGACAGGTCCAGAGCAGGGGTCAGGCAGCAGACAATTAGACTGATACATCATGCTGCTGGTAGCTATGCACCGTCACCCAGATCTAACTTTATTAAAACCGGCATCAGTCCTAAACTGAAATGCACTCAAAAAGTCTGTTTTAATAATCTCATTAGGATCAACAGAGATAGTTTTGTAGCATCCTAATGAATAGCAATCTTAAACTTAAGCTAGGATTACTTACCATTGGGTCACTTACAAACAAAGCAGTGATTGTAAATTAAATGAATTAATCACTGATAAACACATTTGGTCTTACCGAAACTTGGATTAGGTCAGATGAATATTTAATCTCGTTAAGCCTCCCCTCCTGGGTACAGTTATGTTCAACAGTTTCGTGGAGGAGGCGTAGCCATAATTTTTTGACAAAGATCTAGGTGTTAGTGCTAAATTATAAGGCTAATTCATTTAAAATACTGATTCCTAATGTCACTGATCCATCGTTATGTAAGTCTAAACCATACTCTTTCAGCTCATCACTATTTATCGGACTCCCAGCCCTTACTCAGAATTTTCTCAGGAATTCACAAGCTTTCTTTCCTGCTTAGTACTTTTAACAGATAAGGCTTTAATTGTAGGTGATTTTAACAATCACTTTGAAAACGAGCAGGATCCACTTAAAATTGCTTTTGAGTCAATTTTAGAAACCATGAGTATCACTCAGAATGTGCTGGGACCGACCCACTGCTGTAATCATACTTTAGATCTAATATTAACGTTTGGTATATATAGATAGCCTAGATGTTTTGCCACAAAATTAGTTAATTTCTAAACAATATCTCTTAGTTTTTGAGCTATATGTATAAAATCAAATTTGCCTACTCCCTCGTTATCACACTACGTACAATAATAGCTCTGATACTCCCGCTGCGTTTATTAATAACCTTCCAGACTTAACTTTTAATACACCTACAGAACCTGATCATATTGAGCTTGTAACCAACCAATTAGAATGTGTATGTGTAATGTCGTAGTAAATTTATAGATATTTAAGATGGCATGGAGGGATAGCATGGCAGAGTATAAACAGGCTCTTACCAAAGCTAAAGCTGTATGTTTATCCTCGATCATGGAAAAAAATAAGAATAATTCTAGATTGTTATTTAATATAGTCTCTAGATTAACTAAAATATTTACTCATTTACTCAGAGACTTAATACCCAGTATTATAGAACCACCACTTATTATTTAAAATTCATCCCTTACATTTGGTTATATGCCAATATTTTTTAAATGCGCCGTAGTAAAAGTATTTTTATTTTTTTTAACTTTTAGCAGTGGATTTTGGTTCTTCAGGTTTGAAGATGTTTTAAATCTGTTCTTGCTATGGTTGCTTGACGTTTGCAGATGATTCATGTAGTTGTTGTACAAACCTTTATGTATCCTCAGTGTCATAGATGTGCTCCTCTTGTCCTCAATAAAAGACATTCTGTTTCATAAACTTGTTTGTGAACTAGGCTTTTTAAAGAAATTCTTTATTTGTTAAAATACACTTAGTGGCTTGTACAATTAAGCGTCTATTTAAATAAAATATTCCATATCACAACCTTTAATTGAGTATTCCTTTATCAGGTTAGATTTACTTAAAGAAAGGGCTTATGTAACAGAAGTGTTGAGTTTTCCCCAGTGTTGATCGGGTTTGCATTTTTGTATTAAACATACAGTATTTAACCCTTTGTTCACATAATTATTCTACAACAGCACATCAACAACCCCATAGGCTTCCAATGTACATATGTTCAGTTTAAGGTTTTGTTTTGGAGTTTTTTTTTGTTATGGGAAAATAAGCCAAATACCTGTTTGGGTAAACCATTTGTAATCTGCAGACTCTCTAGATAGAGATTAAGTCAAAAACATTGATTGAAAACAGTATTTCCTTACAAAGTCCTCACAGAGTAACTTTTTTGGGTATCAGGACACTCATATGATACTCTCATGATCAGTCAACCCATACATTGATTCCAGGAAGGCATCCTATCAGACTGGGGCGCTTCCTGTGAAATTGCCTGAACAGGACACATTTTTCAGTTCTCTTGTCTAACATGGGATGTTGTGTTTTATTTCACACCTATTTAAGCCCAGGAGAAATTGAAAGTCTTGACAGGTTTCTTGAGTGTGGATCATGAAAGATAAAAAGCAGATGAGCTGATGCAAAGCAAACACACAGTGCAGTAATAATAAAGGTTTTACACAAAATTTCAGACCACAATTCTAAAGGGTTATTAGTAATTTCATAAATTTGTTCTAAAAAGACTCTGGTGGTTATTCTAAGCTTCAGTATCATTCCTTTATCTATTAATATTCTCTATTTCATTATCTTACACTGAAACTTCAGTGGATTGTAATTCATAGCTTGCTTGGGGTCTTGTAATGGGAAGGCACTCCTGGTCTGTGCTGTGTGTCATGCAGAACCAGGCACCACCCAGAGAAGTGTTGAGATACAAAAGCCTCATGTGAGGCAGAAACATTAGAGCATGCAACTGAAAACTTAGCTCACCAGAGGTACTAGAGCTGAGCACTTCTGATTTCAGCCATTCTCTTGTTAGCTGAAGTCTCAGTTGCATAACAAAGTCGGGAAGGGTCTCTTTTCACAGTGAAATCAATGTATGATTCCCCAGCACAGATAGTCGACATGTATGTTATTTTCTCCGAATCTTATCCTCAGGTTTATGGATTCCTGAGGTCTCAGAAAACAAATATTCATTGTGCTTTATTTGTGTGTTCCAGATGTGCGGTTCCCAGAGACTTTAGCCTCTGAGTCTGTTTGATCTGAGCCACAGAACAGGGATTCACCCATATTGCATAGTGCACCCGCAAATCAATATAAAAAAATGATTTTCACGTTCGCCCTAAAGATGTACAACGATAATTTTCAAGTTACATTCTCAAATGTAAAACTTAGAGCAACATATGCTGTCTTCCAGATTATAGATTTTCCAGGGATCTCCATGCATTTTTCAACCAGACAATGCAAAACCACATGCTTCACACATTGTGAAGGCATGGCTCAGGAAGAAGAGTTGCTCTAACCCCAACAGAGAATGTGTAGAGAATTTTGTTACGGATGAGACAACAACCCTGTACTGTTTGTGCACCTTAAGATGTGTTTGCAGCACGAAAAGGAAACAAATAACACCTGAAACTCTAAATCACTTAGTATCATCTGTGCCGATACCTTTTCTGTGCCAGCCTTGAAATTTTTTAAGTGTTTTAAACAGGAATGGCAACCTTACAAAGTGGTAAACGCTTTATCATCCCAACTTTTCTGTTGTTTTTGTTGCAGGCCTTAAATGCAGGAATATGTGATTATTTTCAAATGAAATAAAGTTGACCAGACAAAAACCCTGACATGTCTCAGGTGCTACTCAGTCAAAAGGAATGTAAGAAACACTGTGTGAAAATATGTATTTTCTATACTGTTCCAACGTTTTCTGATTTGGGGTTGAAAAAACTCCTCAAGGCTATCATGCTGTAATAGGCAACTAATCCAGCTCCACATTCCAAAAGTATTCTTGGTCTGCCTGTACTCATGCCGTATTTGTTTAAACTTGCTGCCTGTGTTTTCTATTGCCATGACCAAGGCTTGCCTGAACACATTTGTTGACCTAGGCAAGATTTATCCCATTGACCCCTTTAATCCTCCCCAACCCACCCTGCCTGGCACTAGACAACCAAATCAAGAAACCAGTAACAGCTGTTAACAGCCTTATTTATTCACTAAGAACTTAAACAGGAACAGTCATGCAATGAAGTAGTCCTTGTAGTAGTGATCAGCTGGCCTCCCAACAAAACAATGTTTACATTGCCTTTCTTTGTTTTGTCGTACCAAAGATGGTCATTTTGGAGTATCTTCTTCTTCCTAGCGTTTTTCTTGCGACGGCAGGGTCCATCTTAGACGCAGCCATTGATACGACAGAGACACTCAGTGGCAATTTAGACTAATCAGCCGACCTAACATGCAGGTTTTTGAACTGTGGGAGGAAACTGGAGTACCCGGAGTAAACCCGGACATGCAAACACCCAGATTGCTCCACCCTGGGATCGAACCCAGGACCCTCTTTCTGTGAGGTGGCGATGCTACCCTCCGAGCAACCGTGCCACCCTTATTTCTAAGTAGTATCTACATATATACATAAATAATAATAAATAGTATAATATTTGCCTAGTCTATTCTTACAAATTTGACAAACTTACTTGTTAAAAATTCCAGGATATGATTTGTGCTGGCTTGCTGAGTATGTTGATCGTCAAGATGGGACATTAGGATACTGCATTTGCTTGTCACAGTCAGTGCTAATTCGGTGAACTTTGGTAAGCATCACGCTAGTCAAACCATCATGTTCACTAGCATACAAAACCTATAGGCCACTAATGCGAGCAAAACTGATACCTGGTAGAAACACTAGTTACCGTTCATGTGTTCACAACACTTATGATTTTTTTAATGGTGGGACTGCATGGTCAGTCTGTACCAACTTAACTAGCTTCCTAGCATGTTCAGGTTATTTAAGAAAGCTGTTGTCTTTTGTTATTTAGAGATTATGTGTGTAGAACAATGTCCACCTTGCCCTTACTTAGTAATGACTGTGCAGTGTACTAACTTTACCTTCAGTAGTAGCTAAACATGCACTTGCCTGAATGTTTTCCAGTTGTTTTATGGTAGGAGAACTGGGTGTCCTGTCCATGCTATTTGTACCCGTTGATCTTTACAAAAGAGTTCATAGCAAAGCCAAGTGATGTCCATGCTTTGTTAAATACTTGCTATCACTGTTAGATATCACAGATCATTTCAGCCAGTAGCACTTGCTAACAGAAAGAATGGAACACAGGCTATGTGATTATTCAAATTCATGCTGTTGTGTGGTCGGAATTGTTCTCTTTTTTTCTCGCCCACCTTTCCCGTTAAAGTCTGGCAAAGACCATTTGTCGATGTGCTTGTGCTTAGCACAGCATCAGCAGGAAGGCTTCACGATCAAGCCTGGAAGATCTTTACATTTCCCACACATGCAGACACAAGTTGCAGCTCCGTGCTGTAAATGCTCAGGTATTTAAAGGCACAGTTTCCATTTTCAGACAGGATGTGGTTTTGCGTTCAGACATTTAAGCAAGTATGCGTACACAGAGTGATTTGACCCTACGAGGCATTACTGGACACACGGGTGTTGGACAGATATCCGGAAGTGAAATATTGCTCAGACAACTGGTACAGCACAAAGAGAGTGTTTTGGTCAGGTGGAAGGAGAACAGGACACCAGTCTGGCCTCCCCTTGTTCCACACATAGCAGAGTCAGTGCGTAGTTTAATCTTGATAGTAGCAAGAGCAGAGGTACACATATGGGGCTTAACTGAATTTGTATGCCACACTATTGAACAGAACTAATCAATTCTACAGCTTAACTATACATAACTACATCTATTTTAAAGATTCAACTGGAATTTGTCATGGATTTCAGATTTCTTTCATTAGATTTTTATTTTCCATTGTAGTGCATATTCATTATTTGTTATTTATTCATTATTAATTGGTAAGTAATTGGAAAACACCTGGACCTGTGCTGTAAAATGTCTTGTTTGATTTATTGTGATATAATGTAGGTCATCTTAACTTTCCATTCGGATAAATGGACCATGACGGTTCACTTTTCAAACAAATGCTCTTTAATACACAGTAATACGTTTCAGCAGCAAATTAAGAGGAATCCTCGATTGTCTGGATGTTTTTATTGGTTTCTATGTGTTTGTTAAGGTTTCCTTGTACACAGTTTAAATTCGGTCTTGTGTTTCTGATGTAATTATTGTTTCTTGATTTATATTTTTGGGCCTTTTAATATAAAAAGTTTGTTCCTCTCCAGTATGTACAGGAATGTGAGAATGGTCAGTTCAAGTGGACATAGTTGGCCCCAACTCCGCAACTGTTCATGTTATTCTTCTTGACTTCCTGCCAGGTGGTCTTGTACTGTCCTCCAGTGGCTCCATGTGTGTGAGAAAGAGCATGTCTGTATATGTGTGTGTATCTGCTGTGCAGTTTGTCTTGGCCTGTCTGATGGTTGTTATTGAATGGCCTGATGGTGTGTCAGACACACCAGACTGTGCGATTCTTCTCTCTCTCTCACTTTCTGAATTTTCAAGTTGCAATGATACAGGCGATGGAGGGCTAGTATTGGTGAATCACGAAATCTGTGTGTGTGTGACACGCGACAATACTTTTTATTTTTTATATTTGAGTCCATTATCTAATAACCATGGCATTAGTTACAAGACAAGTAGCATAACCAGGACAGAATTTGTGTTTTAGTTTATAAATATGCCGTTTTCTTTAACCCCGTCCACCATTTACCTCTAGCTGAATATTTTATTTTTGATCCCAATTGTATCTAAATCATAATAGTCAAAGGATGCTACCTTTTGAAGTCAGGGCTCTTAGTATCAAACGAAATCATCTAAGTGCAGCAACAGCTTAAATATTAAGCAGTACTTAAACAACAACCATATACTACTGCCTCTGAAAGCAACTTTAATGCAAAAAGTGTTCCTCTGGATAACCATGGATTGACATCACACATACCTATGATCAGTCAGTGTACATGTTGGCCTTTAAACTCGCTTGTGGAGCAATAGAAACATATTCACTTCACCATCAGCCTGTCTGGAGTATCAGTCTGGATTTGGAAAGTTTCCCAAGACCACCCCAAATTTATAGAGCCATATGCGAAATGTGACGAAAAAGGACTAATGAAACAGATATTGGAACAATTCTGATAAGAATTGTGTGCTTTTCCTGTTTTACCATGGTGATACGCTCCAGTATAAAACAAGCTACATGAAGAATTGATTTAGGAGTGTTTGAAAGTTTGTTTTAAGAGACCTGATCTCATCCCCATCTAAGGGTTTATCAGAAATGGAAGCACATTCCTACACCCATAATAAATGGACATATTAATGCCCATGATTTTGGAATAAAAGCCACGAAGACATGTTGAATATTCACACACACACACACACACGCCGGTCACTTTATTAGGTACACCTCTTTACATGGAGAATCAAGTAAGGAACTGGTTTGACATACCACCTGCAAGAAGAGATAAAGAACCTAAAAAACTATTGGAGTGGCATTAAGGACATAAAATAACAATTGCATTCATGGACAAAGCATTGAGATGGCCAGCTATCAAGGCAGAGGATACATTTGGTTTAAGATGTAATTTTCCTGAATAGGTGCCATAACACAAAGCAGGAGTTGGTATATGTAAAGGATTTGGAAACAGCCACCACTTTGAAAAAATATTTTTACCAACAACATCTATTGTGTTAAATTTACCATACAAGTTGCAATAAAAATGGAGAGCAGCGACATGCAACATATTTGACAAACAAACATAGAGCCACATTTATGGATTTGCTTTGACAATGCTGGACAATGTTGGGTCCTATTTTTAGAGAAATATAGCGTCCACTAAATAAAGCATTTGAGTCAAAAGGAAAAAAAAAGTATATACAAGTACGTTTACGTAAGTTTAACAAGCAAGTTCAGATGGCACTTAGTTCAGGTGCATTTTTTTAAAACCTGAAGGTTCTGTAACAAAGAGCAGTCATTAGAAACATGTGATACATTCTGAACCAAACCAAAAGTTGGAGTTTTGGGCTACACACCAGCAAAAGTATTTTGTGTAAACAAAATACTGTGTACTGGCAAACATACCGGTCAAGGTAAAGCTTAGGCTTTTCTAGATCCAGGAAGTTCAGTGACATTTTGTACAAAGTAAAAAATACTTTTGAAAGCAATGGGTCAAGAAAGCACAGTAGACATCTATAACATTTCTGGCTTTAGATGTAGCTGCATTAGACAGCTACACGTCTCTTAAACTGACAGATGTTTTTACACAGAAGTCAATTTCAGTGACACATGACAACATCCCAGCCGTGCAAGGTTATAACTCCATAACTCCCTGAGGTTCATTTTGGTCATGGTCATGTAGCATAACAAAGAAGGCTGGAATTGTCTCAGTTTGCCACAATCAATTTAGCGATTTCTCTTGTGGTTTAAAAGTTATAAACACAGAAATTAAAAACTTTTGTTGTTCGTCACAGGTAAATGATGATGGAATTGAGGATTCTGATGTCCAGGGAACGCAGTTGCTGTATCATAGCAACAGACTTTAACAACCAACACCCAGAAAAATACCAGTTTCACACAGCACTGTTGGATAGCCAAATTCAGAGAAACCGAGACTGTCGACGACAAGCGATCGTCTGAAGAACCGCTACGACCTCAACAATTGTTTTGCCAGCCTTTGCGAAAAGTCCACGACACAGCACACGACTGTTCAGTATTTCTATATTTTTCATAGTTTTAAATATGTATGTACATTTCATAACCTTAGGGCCACCCCCAAACAACCCCAAATCAGAAAAAATTGAGACGGTATGGAAAACGGAAATATATTTTTATAAAACGTGCTCTTTATATGAACTTTGACTGTCATGTCAGTGCAGACAGTCCGAACCCAGGATATGTCATATTTTGTCAACCATTTGTCAAACCATTATGATTATGACTTCAATGGTCAAGATATGCCTATGAACATGACTGAATGTTTAAAAACAATGCTCCCTATAAAAAGACTGGAAGGAATTTTCATACTTCAGTTCTAACTACCTCTGATTTGACACCATTCATTTCTTCAAGATGTCAAGATGCATTTATCAACAAGACAATACAAAACAAGTCAAATAATTTTGGGGGGAAATTGTTGATCAGACATTAACATAGTCAAAAGCGTGTTTTCCCCCCAAAAAACTGTGTGCAAACAATAAATAGCTTAACACATAAGAGCATGGTATGATGGACCTGATACTTTTATTTAATGGAAGCCAAAAATGCATTGATAGACAGAATTACAAACAACAGAGAAGATCAGCCAGATGAAAATGAGACCCAACAAGTGAATGTGAACCAATTTATTTAGCTGTAGGATAGAGAGAATATGACAGTGGTAGTGGGTGGACAAAGAAAGGAGTACTACATACAACAGGACAGACACATACAGTATGAACCCCTATTACAACTTGTTACAAATAAGTAGTGTAAAGTCATACACACAAACAAAATTAACTTGCACAAAATTTCACTAAACACATCAACCAAGTTAGAATATTGTGTAGTTCAAGTGAGCTAACCAGCAACTGAGCACATGATTGGTAAGGTAGTTACACACACACACACACACACACACACACACACACACACAAATATACAGAAATGACAGACCTCCCTCCACTAAACTCTAATTCCTGCCTTTGATGTATGTGTGTGTGTGTGTGCACGTGTACTTACATACATATATACATATACATACAAATCAGTGCATATCTTTAACAAGAATTACACAAGACCATAATTTGACTGCAGTATATGTGCATTTTAGCATAAACATGTTATCTTACATCACATGCCCTTTTATTACAATTTATAGAAAATGCAATTCATTTGAATTCAATCATACTCTACAAATAGTTTTTTCTAGTTGAAAAAAATGTTGAAAGTTAAGAAATTGTTGTCTGGGGTCATGGTGTATGGCACAGATGCAGTAAGTAGCGCAACTAAGGCCCTAGTCTTTTAAGGTAGTTGTTCAAGATAACGCAGGATGAAGCCTGATATCCGGGAAAATGTTTGCGTGATACTGAGATTGTGTTTTATAGCATGCTTCATAACATTGTGTTTCATAACATGCTAGCCTTAGTAAACAGGATATCAGACTTTATTAGTACAGTATGGATTTTATTTAGGAAGTACTAGTAGCTAATGATTCACGGTGAGGTATAATGGCACACATTCTTCTGTGGTGAGGCACACGCTGAGCTGAAAGGCAGTGGAAGTGGGGGAAGGGTGAGGAGAGTAATGCGTGCACGTGGGAATCCACCGGCAGAATCCAGCCTGACCCGGTTACTCTGACGTCAAAAGCTGCCAAGAATCAAGCTTGGTCCAGAAAGATTTTCACCGGTAGTAATCTCTGGTTTTACATCGTTCAGAAACACTTTTTGCTTTGTATGCCATAATGCACATATTGCAACAATTCTAAGCTTTTAATTAATATCAACTTTTTTAAATAAGGTAATACATACCTACAGTATTCACCCAATAGATGGTAAATCTGATAAATCCACATCAAAGGTTCAGCTTGAACCTGAGATATTTCATGTTTTGCCTGATCAACTTCAACTTCAATTCATTATTCAATTCAGTATCATTAACTTCAATATAAGGTTAGTAGTGAGGTAAATAATAATAATAAAATTGTTATTTATAATAATAATAATAATAATAATAATAATAATAAGTACGTAATGCGCCACTAATTTTGTACAAAGCAATATTTATGAACGTCTTTGGAGATGGGAAGAGAATCTCAAGTTGACAAATGCATAAGAAAATTATTGAAATGTTTAAAAACAATGTACCTTAAAGAAAGATTGGCAAGGATTTGCATGTCTCTTACTCCACAGTGCTCTTCTTCACAGAACATCATTACTAGCCCTTACCTGCCCCATCCCAACTTTTTGTATTTGATGCACTGCCGATTTAGATTTTAAGTTTTCTCACCTACAAAGAGTCAGAGAGAGGTCTGTAATTTTTATTGTAGGTACACTCCAAATGTGAAAGACAGAATCTAAAAACAATCCAGCATTTCAGGTTACTGCAGTGGCCTAGCCAGTACCCATACCTAAACCCAACAGAAAATCTTTGGAGGAAGCTGAAAGTCAGTGTTGCCCAGCCATAACCCAGAAACATGAAAGAAGATCTGGAGAAGATCTGTATGGAGGAGTGGGCCAAAATCATGGTCAAGAACAATGGGAAGCATCTTAACTGCAAACAAAGTTCTGCTTTTCTATTGGATCAAAGACTTATTTCATTAAATGAAATCCAAATGAACTATTTACAAATAGAAAAATACAATGTGATATTTTTAGATTCTGTCTCTCACAGTTTAAGTGTACCTACAATAAGACCTCTCCATTCTTTGGAGGTGGGTAAACTTGCAATATCAGCAGTGTATCAAATATTTATTTTCCACACTGTATGTATTGCAGGCTTAAATGCAGGAATGGATGTATTAACAAATGAAATGACAGTTTGGCAGATAAAAAAACATGAAATGTCTTGGATTCTGTGATTATGTAAAAGTAAATGTAAGGAACACGTTGTATTTGTTTGTTTTGTTTTGTGTTGGCTTTGCACTTTCCGTACTATCCCAACTTTTTCTCATTTGGAGTTGTACTTTATCTTTCGTTTATGCAGCGGTCCCTGACCTCTACCTAACTGCATTGTGTTAATATTGCATCATTTTCCAGTTTTCAATGTATATTTAATGCACCTTCTCACAGAAGTGATGAAAACCCTTAACCTCTTTTTAATTGTACGTAATATTATTGTCACATTGTAGAGATGTATAATTTAAACATTTATTGACAGAAACAAGAACAGCCCTTAGGCATCCATTAAGGGTCAGTTTCGGGTCAATGGATTTCCATTATTTAGGGCTTCATCAAAATTATTGTCTGTGGTAACTGTCCACATGCTATCGATTCAGTAGTTTGGTTGAAGAGCACTGGGGTATTTCTATAACAGGAATTAACGTTCCTTTAGTAATGAGAATATCCGGATCTCTCTGCATTGTGCTGTGTGTGAAATACAGCATATCAACATATTACTGAAAATAGCCATGCTTGTCACATTTTGCTTTAATCAAAATGCTATTTCTGCTATTTTGCAAATTCTCTGAAAAAAACTGAGAGTGTCTAGGGAGAGTGTGGGAGAGAGAGAGTAACAGTAAAATCAGTGTTAAAGACACTCCTACACAGTCAGAGTTACTCCATTTAACTCTGCACTTTGTCGTAGGAGGTAACTGGTGATTTGACTGTGGATAGCAAGTACGTACACACACACACACACACACACACACACACACACACACACACAAACACACAGGAGAGAAAAGAGGAACAGAAAGCAAGGGAGAGAAAGGATGAGGAGGTGGGCAGTGAGTGCACTGACGCAGCCTTTGGGAGGAAGAGAGATAGAAGGGGGAGGCTATTTTAAGCCTGTGATAGGGAGTAGTGGCTCGTGTGTCTGCTGCTTCCTACGTCATGGCTTTGGCTTACCCATCTGACCACACAGGGCACATACACACTAACCCAATCAACAAGATTTATGATAAGCTCCTCTGTATTATTACTTACATCACCATATTACAAGGCAGTAATAAACACACTAATGCTGCATACATTATCTACGTAAATATAACTCAACATTTGCTATGTTTAACAGATACATCTTTGGCCACCATTAAATTTGGTGTTTTAGCAATGGTATAATGGCTTTATTTAATTATTTCTTAATATCCCTCATTAGGACACGAACCGAAAATACAGGAAATATGTACAAAAAAATGAAAAATAACAGGCAATGTTCAGAACAAATGGAGCGCGAATTTTAGTGCGATCTTTAAAAAAAGGTATGGCTTTGCTGCTACCCTTCCCTACTCTGCCAGGTGCTGCTATTGCTCAAGTATAAGGAGAGGTCGCGTTAAATACTTTTTATGTAATTTTGCATACAAAATAGTGCTTGAAATATGCATACAGATGTTGTGTATTTTCTATTTATATTCTAACAAAGAGACGTAGAAATATTTATATATGGCTATTATTCTATTGCTAAAAAAATGGTGTCCGAAGACTTTTGCATAGTACTGTACATACTTACA